>JANHFL010001202.1:174472-187222 GCA_032468155.1 Oxyrhabdium leporinum | reverse complement strand
TATCTATCTATCTATCTATCTATCTATCTATCTATCTATCTATCTATCTATCTATCTATCTATCTATCTATCTATACCATTATAGCAGGTGATTAGTAGCAATTAATTAAAGAACAGTCTAATAACCAACAAAGTAATTTTTCAATGATGAATGCAACTTGAAGGGGAAACTCTTGTTCTTCTCGCAGTTGATCGACTCCGCAATTTTATTTCACTTTTTAGAATCTTAAGCATGCAAACAACTGACATTCCATGCCGTAAGTTAATGTTGAGGCGTCCTAGGGCATTATAAGAAGGGAACAAGTGCTGAAAATAGCCAGTGTGCAAGATTGATTGTCTATACATTTTTATGTGTGTGAAATGGAGTGATCTTTACTAGAATAGCACAAGAAACATCAGGCTGCAGTAAAATTATCTTGACAACATGGTTTTTCCTATTGTCGACTGATATCTGCTTCCCAAAGCTGTTGTGATAGGCTCAAGGGAGTCTAAAATTAATTACTCACATTTCAGTGAGAAAATAAATAGCAAGATAAAATATCAGAAGCATGCCCAAGGAATATGAATGTAGTCAGCAATAATTAAATGATTGGCTCTTTGTTTAATATTTTACACCATGATCATGAATATTTGAATATCAGATTCAAAATAGTGTAAGTTACCTGCAGTCTTCTTTTTTGGCAGTATTGTTTGGCATGGTTAATATTTGAATATGTATGTATGTGTTCATGTGTGTAATTTGTAAATTCTTTCAGATACTGAATTAGTTTCCCTTTAATTAATAGGTGTTTATACACAATATGGATTTGGGTGCAATTGCCTCACAGAATTGCCTCACAAAATGTAACCTGCCCTATTCTTTCTTTTCCAAGAATAGGTTTCACGAGAATATTTAATGCACGTGAAATTGTCTCATCAGTAATAAATAGGCATATGGCCTTTTTTTCCCCTAATGTATGCAAACTTTTTAGTTTTATCTGTGTATGAACTGGCCTAACCATGAATCAACTTGTTTTTTTGTTTTCACACTTTTAGAGATATAAAAGAGGGGTGAGAGGCTGAGTTGATTTTGACATTTCAATAGAGACATTTGAATTCCAAGTCGGAGGACTGAAAGATTAGGTCATCTTCTTTATTCAAAGGGACCTCTCAGCAATACAGTTTTGGGGGGGTAACTGAGAACAAAATTATGATTGTGTCCCATCAAACCAGGCTTTATAATCGGAAAAGTAATTCTAAGAAGCCAGCAGTGGGGAATGTTTAATTCACTGATACCAGTGATATCAGAGATGAATTTGGCAAGAGTCTGGTCAGAGAGGGGGAAAATTACAGTGGGGATTGTATCAAAGGAATATCTGTTTGGTATTGTGTAGAGTTCAGAATGAGCCTGAACATGGTATGTCTGGGTGATCAGTGAAAATGATGACATTTGGAGGAATCAGGATTTAAATTTGTCTGGATATTTTCACTGCATCTCAGATAAAGCAGTTGACCAATAAGGAATGTGTCTGTATTAGAGTTGTTAAAACTTTGGTATTAATTTTGCATGTATATTTAGTTTTAAATCAATTCTGACCTCTTGTTGCATATTTCTAATAGTGTTTGTCTAGCAGTGCAATAAGGTTGACATATACGTTAAGCATTCACTATTCTCTATAATTCTGGGATACTCACTGAATGATGTGGAGATAATGGAAAACAGAAGAGGAAGATTATTTCATTAGTCAAAGTCTGTAGAATATACGATGTCATCCCCCTGTTTATAAATGTGTGAAAATTTGCATGTCATTTGTATACAATTATTGAATCTCAATGTTTGTGGGTATGTGTGTAGGTGTACATGTACATATACACATACACATACATACAGATAGAGGATGGATGGATGGATGGATGGACAGATAGACATTCTCTATGTGTGCCTTTTTATACATATTGTTTTTTTTAGCCCAACAGCTAAATCCCCAAAATATAAAGGGGGAATAATTTGAAGGATAGCCATATTTTGTCCCAGGTGTTGAAACATGAAATATAAGTTAAGATTGTTCCTTTAAAAATACCAAATCTATATTATTCCATAGCATCTCTACCATCATTCTCATAGCTATATACTTGCCTTATGCACAATTCATAAAGAAATGTAAGGTCTTTCATAGCTAAACCATCTGAAGGGTTTTAATAGACATCAAAAAGGATTTGAAAACACTGGTTCATCACCAGTTGCATGTCAAGTATCTTTTACTGCCCTTAGAGATAGGACCCTTAGTGAAGAATGTTTTCAATTTCATGTAGTTATGCACACTCCAGGGAATACATCTTTTATATTTAAAACTGTACATAAAATTTCACCCTCATGATTAGAGAAATCCTTTGAATTTGAATAGGTACTATTATTTCTGTGAAAATGAACCTGCCTTATAATAAGGTACCAGGTTATAGCTGCTTATCAGGCAACTAAAATCATCATCTTCATCATTATCATCATTGTTGTCATCATCATCATCTTTCTTCAAGGGGTAGCAACTAACAAATGATCTCCTCTAAATAGATAGATTACAGATTAATAGAGTTGGAAGGGACCTTGCAGGTCATCTAGTCCAACTCCCCGCCCAAGCAGGAGCCCCTACACCATTTCTGACAAATGGCAGTCCAATCTCCTCTTGAAAGTCTCAAGTGAGGACACTTCCACAATGTCCGAAGGCAAGCTGTTCCATTGGTTGACTGTTCTCACTGTCAGAAAATTTCTCCTTATTCCCAGGTTAAGTCTCTCTTTGTTCAGTTTCCATCCATTATTCCTTGTCTGGCCTACAGTTGCTTTAGAAAATAGCTGGACCCCTTCCTCTCTGTGGCAGCCCATCAAATATTGGAACACTGCTGTCATGTCTCCCCTGGTCCTTCTCTTCACTAGACTAGCCAAGCCCAGTTTCTGTAGCCATTCTTCATATGTTTTAATCTCCAGTCCCCTAATCATCCTGGTTGCTCTTCTCTGCACTTTTTCTATATAAAATAACGCAAACCTCCCCCCCCCCCAGTCTTCATTTGCCCAATTCAAAGACAGACATGAGTTTCACTCTTTTTCATCATTGCTTACAGGCAGCATAAAGGAAATGCTTGTCAATGTCTCAAAATGGAGAGGTCCAGGGAACCAGTTAGCTTACTGGCAGTTCAGGACTTGAAACTATAGAACTGAGACTTGCTAGATTCACTCTGTTTTACCCCTCCAACAAATTCAATAGAGGACTTTTGCATCCATCCTTTCAGCAAAATGCCACTTGTGATAGCCACCTGTTCTTTGAGAAACTTCTCCTCATGCATTGCCTTTTTGTAGAATTCATAATATTAAGGGCAACATTGTCTGGATCCATAAGCAGGTGTCAAGCAGGTAAGTGACATTCTGTGACTCTAAGAATTCCCATAAGGAACAATATGGCGATTGGTCTCAAGGCCCATCCCTGATCAGGAAGTCATTTTGGTCTCTTCTCTTCCCTAACATGATAGAAATGACTATGATTTGCCAGTCCAGTGAAACTACCTCTAGTCTGTCATTTATGTTGGTTACTCAGCTCATCTAAACAGATGTCAAAAAAGCAAGCTATGCAGAGAATTAGAATTCAGAATCTATGGGGCAAAAAATTCATGGCAGCTGTAAACAATAAAGTTGTGCCTAATATTTTCCCACCTTTCATAATGCAGTTTTGAAATACACTCATTTCTGAGGCATAGTATCAATTGTCTTATTTTAAAATATATCTCTTTCCCTCTCCATTTGATGTTGCAAGCCAAATAATCTCTAATGTTACTATGGAAAGTTCCAGGTGCTGTAACAGACTAAAAAGAAAAAGGGAGAGGAGAGCCCAATACTAATGGTGTGTCTTCTAAAAATTGGGTTTTAACCCAAGCTGCAAAATTGTGTAAGAAATAGCCATCCCCCCCCCCCCAGTGTTTGCATTTTTATATATAGCCATGAAGATGGGAGGGGAGAGATAAATATTGTAGTACAGATAGTTAATCTCTATCTGAAGCATTTTAATAATTTGGAACTTAGAAAAAAATCAGAGCACATCAATCGGTTCTAACTAACTCTTGTTTATCTTCCACCTCTGTCGGTGTTTGATGGATGTTGTTCATGCTCTTTGGTTTACAGTAACAAACAGGTTTTTAATTTTTCTAAACCCCATCTCTCTAGTGCCATTCTGTGATGGATGATGTGACAAAAGGTTCCTCCATAAAGTTTGAATACTAAATAAATTAGCAGTTTTAAAATAGCACATCATTCAGCCCTGGCTGCCTTACTGCTGTTTTCTTCCATCTTTACTTATTTAATCTCCAGTGGTACAACTCTTTACTCAGCACAGGACTGAAGCTCTGTAACAGATGGCATGTACAGCAAGTAGAGCATTATAGCGGGCATCCAAAGAGCAAGGAAGAACTAATCCAACTGATTTTCCATATGCTCACATTCTCACCAAAATTTTGATGAACTAAACACAAAACATAAGGGCATAGAACCACCCCTAACTTGACCAAATCTTACTAAAAATTACTCCATCTAATGATGAAAAAAAAAAGATATTTGGACTCCAAAATATATTAGGTTTAATGGCTCTTGAAATCAGTTGGGAAACTATCAATTTCAGCAGGAGCAAAGTTCAACTAAATGAGTCTGTTACTGTTACTTTTGACTCTGGGGTTACCTTCAAGTTGACAGAGATTTGGCAGTATATACCTCACTCTGCAGACAGAAACAGTATGGTGTTTTGTTTTGTTTTCAAAATACTCTTCACTAAACTGGATATAGGACCTGGTGATTATGGTGATTATGGGTAAGCAAACAAAATCTTATGCAGCTATCGTTCCAAAATATTGGTTATAGGCTTGCTGAAAGCAAGGGTGAAAAGGAGTAAAACAAAAATATTCTACTGTTATTATCAGATTGTGTGTGTGTGTGTGTGTGTGTGTGTGTGTATTTGGACCATAGACACAGTCTGTCTTTCATGTTGCAAATACAGTAACCATGGCAGGTGGCATCTCTCTGGTTTTTGAATAATAGCCTCTGCAGCACATGGAAGAAATGATAAGATAGAAAAATGTGCAGTGTGACCCTTTAAAGTACAATATACACAGGACAGAGAAAAACAGATTTGTGGAGGGTAATCCTAAACTTTTACAAAACAGAAATGTTTACCAAAAGATATTGGTTCAAAAACAGGCCACTGCCACCTCACGCTTATGCTTCGCAACCTTTCAGTATCAGCTTCCATGAACTCAAGGGGGGGGGGGTAGATGGGAAGGGGGACATCCTTCGAGGGAAACAAAAGTTCACTGTATCTCTCTGAGATGGGCTTCAAGATCAATCGACTGAGAACAGAACACAGCTGGGTACCTAACACCTAAAGTGACCATTCTGAAAACAACTTGTTTGAATTTGGTTGGACATGGGGGTGGGAGTGGTGTCAATGGTGGAAGGTAAATAAGGGAGGGAAAAGTTAGACTTGGGAATTTTGATACACGGTTTTCAGTTCTGGCTATGCACTATTGTAATTCACTTGACTTCTAGTAAACTATATCTTTATCAACAAATGATATAGAACAACAGAGTTGGAAGGGACCTTGGAGGTCTTCTAGTCCAATCCCCTGCTTAGGCAGGAAACCCTATAGCATTTCAGACAAATGGTTATCCAATCTCTTCTTAAAAGCATAACTGGTGTTGGAGCATTTACAACTTCTGGAGGCAAGTTGTTCTACTGATGAATTGTTTTAACTGTCAGGAAATTTCTCCTTAGTTCTAGGTTGCTTCTTTCCTTGATTAGTTTCCACCCATTGCTTCTTGTCCTGCCCTCTGGTGCTTTGGAGAATAGATTGACTCCCTTTTCTTTGTGGCAGCCCCTTAGATATTGGAACACTGCTATCATGTCACCCCTAGTCCTTCTTTTCATCAAACTACTAGACATACCTAATTCCAGCAACCGTTCTTTACATGTTTTAGCCTCCAGTCCCCTAATCCAGTCCCCTAAGATTAATTCCCTTCCTTGCTTCTCTTTGCTTGGGGATCTTGTAGGTAGAAAAAGATGCCAGGCAGGAGAAGAAGGAGGTGGGAAAGTCAAAGGAAACTGGTTATGCAGAGGTTACTAGTGGGAACAGGGACTTCATGGAAGGCATGCCACATGAGTGGAGCAAAAAAGACAAGAAAACTTTGATTGTCAGGAGATGTTTTGATCCTTCAAGCAGCCAAAGAAAAAATAGCCATGAAGACCTTGCACTTGGATGGGAAGGGATGCTTCTGCAGTGAATCAATCAAGTCCCAAAAGTCAACCACCTCCATCCTTCTCTTCTTCCTCCCTGCAAAACAGGATGTTGCGAAGAAGGAAAAACACCACTGCTGGGTTACTTTGATCTGGCTACAGCCTGTCTCAGCACTGGGCTGACCACAAGATGAAGCCACTGCTGTGGAGATAAGTTATCTGTGAGATGGAAGAGAACCATCCTAGAGTTGGGGTGTGGGGATTATGGGGATGAATTCATTGTGGGCAATCCAAGATCAGCTGGAGTGAAGACAGTTGCAGGGGCAAATTTAAAATACTTTGGAAAGATCAGAGAGTAGAAACTGTGCTGCTTGCAACAGCTCCCTGTGCAAGCTATTTGGAAGAAAATAACATTTTATTAGGCAGCCTCATGGTGTCTGAGGCCTGATAGGAATCCATTATTTATAATATTTCTGGCTTTTGAATTTTTTCTGACTGTATGTGTAGCAGAGCAAATGTGCTATTTTTACTTGACTTGTTTGCCACAGCTATAACTCTGAGTGAAGGCTAGGAAATTTTAGAGTAGCTTTGAAGAGCCTGAAACGTTGGTGTGGGTACACGTAGAGCCCTAGATCTTTAGGTAGATAATAGCCACCTATTCAGTATCTTTTGTTCTTGTGCTATTTTTGGCTATAGGCTTGGATTTCTGCAGCTCTACTGCTCCCAAGGTGTTTACAAGCTCAAAAAGAACAGCTCTGCGGTTTCTTTTTCTTTTTCTTTTTAAATTTGTCAAGGTGCTAAACATCAGTAAACAAATGAGATGCTGAAGAATTTTGTTTTAATCAGGAAGTTGTAATAAGCAGCTACATACATATTTTCCAATAAGATTATTTCCTTTTAGGTAAATAATATTACACAAAGCACCCCAAAAAGTAATAATTGTAAGCTAAATACATTGTGAAATAAGAAAAAGAGAAACGAACATAGTTAAATCTAGTTTCTACGAACACCATGCTCATGTGTCTTCATTGTTCTGTCTTTATAAACCGTCTTTTTCTGCATCCATCAGTTGTTTCATACCTTGCCTTTTGTTCTCAAATTTCTCACCTCTTTTTAGAGATTTCATCAACTCCATCTAACCATAACTTTTTCAATCTTCCTCTGTCTCGGTCTCTTCCTTCTCAATACAATGATTCAATCCTTATTCATTCTTTCTGTATGACCAAGCCACCCCAAGGTACTTCTTTCATACTTTAGCAATAGCAATAGCAATAGCACTTAATACCGCTTCACAGTGCTTTTACAACCCTCTCTAAGTGGTTTACAGAGTCAGCATATTGCCCTTAACAGTCTGGGTCCTCATTTTTCCCACCTTGGAAGGATGGAAGGCTGAGTCAACCTTGAGCCTGGTGACATTCGAACTGCCAAATTGCAGGTAGCCGGCAGGCAGCAGAAGTAGCCTGCAGTGCTGCATTCTAACCACTGCGCCATCACGGCTCTTTAATGTTCAATCCACATTCATCCATTGCCCATTCCTTCTCAAATCTCTCTTATTGTTTTTATGAGCTATATTCCCACTGCATGAAACTTACTTTCCCTGATATACAGGTAATCCTGGACTTACAACCATAATTCAGCCCAAAATATAAGTTGTTAAGTGAAACATTTGTTACATGAGTTTTGTCCCATTTCATAACCTTTCTTGCCACATTTCATAAGCCAGTTGTTACTGGCTTTTCCACTGATTTTGCTTGTCAGGTTACAAAAGCTGATCACATGACTCCAGGACACTGCAACCATCATAAATATGAACCAGTTGCAAAGCATCCATCACATGACCAAGGAAATGTTGCAATGGTCATAGTTGTGAAAACTGGTCATAAGTCACTTTTTTCAGTGCCGTTGTAACTTTGAGCGGTCACTAAATGAATTATTGTAAGTTGAGGACTACCTGCCCTTAACTCTCCTTTTCATATAACCAAATGGGTAAAAGCCCACTGTTATGTATAACTGCTTTCATTTCTTCTGAGAAATGTTCATGCCTTGCAATAAGATTTTTTCCCCTAGCCTCTGCTCATCAACATTTCTCAGGCTAATTCCTATCTTTAGTAAATATTCTACCACAGTACCCAAATTCATCTGCTTGCTCTTGCTTTTTGCCTTTTATGTATAACTTGCAATCATTCATTCCTTCTTCCCTGCCAAACTTAGATAAAATTGTCAAATGAAGCTCATACCGTTTGCTGCAGCCATTAACTGTGAGTTGCCTACCTGCTAACTCTTACAATTCCATAATGCCATTTAAGCTGGTTCAACTACGGTCACTTGGTGACTTTGCAATAGACATTTCACTGCTTCTCGTTAATGTTTTTATTACTCTTTTTTCCTGCTGTGTTATTTAGCTTTCTTTTTATTGCTGCTTTGTCATTATTGCACCCTGCCTTGCAAAAATTTACCTAAAAATAAAGTACGTTATATGATTTTAAAGTAAAATAGTACCATTCCTGAGAGCATATTAGCTGTAGAAAATGTTTAAGAGGCTGTGATTG
The DNA here is from genome assembly GCA_032468155.1 of Oxyrhabdium leporinum. Taxonomy (NCBI): domain Eukaryota; kingdom Metazoa; phylum Chordata; class Lepidosauria; order Squamata; family Cyclocoridae; genus Oxyrhabdium; species Oxyrhabdium leporinum. The sequence goes on along the minus strand of JANHFL010001202.1, from coordinate 178,431 downwards.
GAGGGTGATATTTTCTATGTTTCTGCCCTGAGTAGTGGGGATATTGGAGACGGAGCAAGGGACATACTTGCTTCATTGGGACCCAAATCTCCCCCTTAAGTATTTGTGTGTGACATCATGATGCAATTATGAAAGGGTAGAGCTTGCATTGTGACATCATTATAGACACTGGGCAGCATCATGTGTAACAGTATATGGAAAAAAGCTTAGGAGCTGTTTCGAGCACTCTCCCTAGTTTCTCAGGCTGTAAAGGAGGCAATGAGAGAATTGTACTTTCAGACTTGCAAGGTTCTAGATATTAATAATACAATAAAGTAGAATTAGTTTATCTTGGCCACGTATCCTGTCTGGTCCCCTTGCTATGGCTGACATCATGGCTTGTTGTGCATGACTCTGTGAATGGCTTCTGAGTGCAGAAAAAGTTTAAACTGGATTCATATTATATTAAATTATCAATGTTCGTGATCTGAACCTATGTGTTTCTGAATCTTAGGTATGGAAATGTGAGACAAGTGGTTGAGTGCAGTTTTATCCTCTTTACCTACATGTTGTACAGTCCTCCAGCAGAGGGGAATTTGCACTGGCTCCAGTGATGTACTTTTTTCTAGAACATGTGCTACAATTCAATAGTTCAGTCAGATTCAGAGAGGCAAACAAAGATATTTCTAATCTTGATATGTGTAAAAGTTATATGAAAATGTATTTTATTACATTTATTATCATATATAAGCACATCTGTATGATTCAAAAGTTCCAGATTTTTCACTGCCTCCACAATACTCACTGTGCACATAGGTGTCTTAAGTTGTAACATCACAGGAAGATTGGAAAATAAAAGTGATATTGTACATGGTATTAGACCTTTCATGTCAGAGTGGAGAAATACTACACCATACATATTCTCCAGCTTCAAGACTCCAAACAATTCCAGTTATTAAACAGAGTTAGTTTTTGGAAAATAATCAGCAGAATGTTTGTATTGAGTAGTGAGGTCCCAATGAAATCTGTGCAGACTTGTAACCGCATGCTTACTGTAGAACACAGACTGCAATACAGGAAGTCCTCGACTTATGACCACAATTGAGCTCAACATTTATGTTGCTAAATGAGACATTCTGAAGTGAAATTTGCCCCATTTTACGATTTTTCTTGCCACAGTTGTTAAGTTACTTAACGAAATCACTGCAGTTGTTAAATTAGTACTCCTGGTTTCCCCATTGACTTTGCTTGTCAGAAGGTTGTAAAAGGGGGTCACATGACCCCAGGACACTGCAGTTGTCATAAATATGAGTCAGTTGCCAAGCATCTGAATTTTGATCATGTGATCATGGGGATGCTGTGATGGTCGTAAGTGTGAAAACATGTCACTTTCCTCAGTCCCATTGTAACTTTGAAGAGTCACTAAACAAACTGTTGTAAGGCAAGGACTACCTGTATTAGTATTGTTAATATCTATGATAGAAATGTTTCTCAACCCTCTATGGCAAAGTGGGTAATGTAAACTCACATTGGCCATAGGGTAGCTGAAGTTCAACAACACTTAAAGGTGGCCTGTTGTACTTTCTGTTTCTTCAGAACCTGAGGAAAAGAGACAAGAGAAGGTATTTATTTATTTTGTGGTTCATGAAATCCTGGAAACAAACAAACAAAATGTGCAAAACTTTTTTGTTGTTGTTTAAAAAAAACCCTATCATAAATATTCAATTCAGTTCACTTGATTGTTGTTCTGGAAGGAAAATGGTGGGGTGATCATGCAGAGGAAGGAGTGGGCGAAGGAACTGACAATTGAAACGATGTTATGAGGGGAAACCTAGCAACGGTCCCTCCTGTAAATAACCGGTATAACCGAATTGGAGTTGTTTTTCCAACACCAGGATAGTGCGTGAAACTGCAGGCCGGTATTTGTACCTCATTCATTTAAATAGAGGAAGTCCCCAATTTAGTTTAAGTAAGCATAGGCCACGTGAGGCCTTCCAATTGTATGGCAAGAACTACACCACGCCACCCACCCTGACTTTGATACAGGTTGGCTAGCGTTGGTGAAACCCGGCTTCAACAATTGGCAGCCACATGTTGCTCATCTCTGCTCTAATGCTTCAAGATGTAATTCAAGATGTATGAGTGTGTAGGAAACAACCATAAGACCTGAAAAACAAATACTGGCTTCTAAGGTGGCGGAATGAGGTCAGCTGCTACTTTGAAGATACTTCAAAGACTATCTTCCATAAAGGGCTTCCTATTCTTGAGTATTGGCTGCCTTTCCCAAAGAGCCAACAATGGGATGGAGGAAGCACATTCAGAATGTGATTTAATTACTGTCTTGGAGGTGTTGAAAACATAAACTGTTTTCAGGAGCATCTGTGATAAGATGTTGCACTGTTACAACACTTTGATGACAATAATAACTGGTATAATAAAGTACCAATTGTTAGAAACAAAATAATCCTTGGTAGCATCTCAAAATTATTATTTCATGATGTACAGGTAGTCCTTGACTTACAACCACCACTGGGACCAGAATTTCTATTGCTAAACAAGATAGTTGTTAAGTGAATCAGAGTCGATTCTGCAACCTTTTTTGCTATGGTTATGAAGCGAATCACACAGTCATTAAGCAAATCCAGCTTCCCCCGTTGACTTTGCTTGTCGAAAGATGGCTGGGAAGGTTGCAAAAGGCAATCAATGTGACCCCAAATGCATTGTAAATTCAAGCCAGTGGCCAAGTACCTGAATTTTGATCATGTGACCATGGGGATGCTGCAACAGTCATAAATGTGAGGACTGGTCATAAGTGCTGTTGTAACGTCAAGCGGTTGCTAAACAAATTATTGTAAGTAGAGGACTGCCTGTATAGGCTTCATCCATATGTTGCAAGCTATAATCACAGTTCATGACATAATACACTTAGTAATTTTTAACATCCTGCAACAGATATTCCTCTAAGATGACCCTTACATCTGCCTTGAAAGGAAAACAGAACTCCTTAAACTATTCCTGGGATTCTCCTTCAGAGGCTTCACTCTGCCCAACCCATCTTAAAAACAGATTAATGAATGAAGCTGGAAATTCCAGAGAAAACCTAATGTCAAACTGAAGAATTTGGATAGGTGATACGTTGGTGAAAGACAAATGATTTATTATTAGTTCAATTATTCAAATTATGTCCTGTCTTTTGCAGAAGAACTCAGGGCAGCATAGGTAGCACTCCCTCCATCCATTTTTCCTCATAAAAACAACCCTGTGAGGTAGATTTGGTTTAGAGCAGGGGTGTCAAACTCGATTTCATTTTTTAAAAGTTTTTTATTTGTTTTACTTATATAACATGTAAAAATTCAATTTCAATTAAACAGTGTGTTGTCTGGGTACAATTATTTTTAAGAAATCATAATCAAAATGTTTACAATAGTGTTCATCACAATAATATTAATTCTATAATAATGATATTTTACTTACCTACTATAACAAATCTCCTTTATAATATTAGTCCTTTTTATATCTCCATATTTCTAACTTCTGTTTTTATTATCTAACCATTGGTAAGATAATTCCCATAAGTCCCATATCAAAAAATATTCAGTTTCTTCCTTTTCCTTGGTTGTAAGCATTAATCTACCCATTTCTGCACATTCTAATATTTTTTTGATTACACTCTCATCTGTTGGGATCTCATCACTTTTCCATTGTTGTGCAAATGCAATTCTGGCTGCAGTTAATATACATGTAAAATCAAATATGTATTCCTTTTATCAGACTTTTCAGGCAGAATGCCCAATAAGAATATTTCTGGTTTCAAATCCATTTTTCCTCATAACAACAACCCTGTGAGGTACATTTGGTTTAGAGCAGGGGTGTCAAACTTGATTTCATTGAGAGCTGTATCAGGGTTGTGTTTGACCTTGGAGGATTGGGTTGGACGTGGCCAGCTTGATGTCAGTCGTGTTCGGGTGCTTGTGGTGGCC
>JANHFL010001202.1:100544-122156 GCA_032468155.1 Oxyrhabdium leporinum | reverse complement strand
AGAGAGAGAGAGAGAGAGAGAGAGAGAGAGACAGAGAGAGAGAGAGACAGAGACAGAGACAGAGACAGAGACAGAGATACAGAGATACAGAGATACAGAGATACAGAGATATAGATATAGATATAGATATAGATATAGATATAGATAATTTTTATTAAAAAAAAAAGGATATTGGCCTTTTCTCATTTTGGCCTAAAAAGGATATAAAGGACTAATATTATAGAATAAATAGAAATGTAACAAAATATCATAACTGAGGGGAGCAAGTCTCTGTCCAAAAATCAATATTCTCATAACAGCTGGATCTTTCATCCAATGTTTTCTCAGGTACCTCAGTCATTCAGGTGACGGCAACATACCCAACAGGTGTTCGTCTGATTTATAGTATTCTGCCAGCACAGCCCTATTTTTCTGTGGAACCAACTTCAGGTATTGTTTCTCTTCTAACTTAAGCAGCACCAATAAATCACCAAAGTATATTGTACTCTATAATTTTCATCAGATTCATTTTTATGATTAGTTCACAAAGCAAATAAATGAGATTTACTTCAGTAAGATTATTTATTTATTTATTTATTTATTTATTTATTTATTTATTTATTATCTATTTGATTTATGTATTGCCCATCTCATCTAGAAAATCAGAAAGCCACATATACAGTATTATTTACTGAATCAAGAGCTTGGGCTATCGTGATCTAGTTTCAATCTAACAATATTGCTTGGGTAAACGTATACCATCACAACGTTTTGACTTTCCTCCCTTATTTAACAAATTATAAGACTGAATATAGATTATATGATTTCTTTCTCCATGCAGAGGTATACATTTACTATAAAATAAAATAAAATATCATATACTGTAAGTTTGAAATTTGGTCTCTAACAAAGAGTTAGGTTGATAAATACCATCCAGGTCCTTTTAAAATGCAAGTATATTTGGAATGCTATGTGGCCGTGACATTTCAAAATAATAGTGTAGAATGCAAATTAGAGCTAGCAAAATATTGAGGTGCTGGGGAATTTACATTTGTGGAAAGAGTATAATGTTTGGAACTCTGCATCTTAGAAGCTAATTGAGGACAGAGTTGTAAAAAAAAAAAAAGTGATGCCAGGGTTTTTTTTCTTTGTTTAGTATTAGAATTCAGGTAAATTGCAATGAATCCGAATAGGAGAAATTTAGGTCATACAAAAAGGGGAAAAAAGTCAAGTAGCAAAGAGTTAATTAAAATGTCAAAAATATGGCAATTGTTTGGATAAAGCTATTGAGAATAACACTATTAATAATGATCATTATCATATTTAGTGATTGATCATTTTTAATTTATGTATAAAATTAATATAGCCACCCAAATTTGACTATATTTACTATTTGCTCTTATATCACATTTGGTTGGCCACTGGAGAGAAGCAAATTGTACTAGTTGTGTTTTTAGTTTAATCCACAATGGCTATTCTCTCTCTTTAAAAAAAAATAAATTAAATTAAAGATTATAATTGCAATAGTAAAAACTGATGCAAACCAAAAGAAAAAAGAGTAGAGACAAAATAACAAGTGCAAAGAAAAAAGAAAGGCGAAAAATGAAAGCAAAAAATGTTTAGAGTAAAGAAAAAGAAAAGAAATACTTAAAGAAGTAACTACCACCAGAAGTATAAACAATATTAGTAACTTTCACCTCCTCTTAAGGTATAAACAATGCTATCTCATCCCATGACCCATTTCTTATTTATAAATAAGTTCATAAAATGTCATTTCAGCAAAAGTTTATTAAAGGTTACCAGAAAAAAACCAGTATATTTTAACCTTGATCAGATAATCTAACTTTCTATTCCTCTTTTTTATTTCTAAAAGTTGTAATCTTTAGTCCAATTCAAATAATGTCAGAGAATTGGATTTATTTTTATTTATTTTTTTATTCCTTCTCACAAGATTCATCCATGTTTTGACAAATTTATTTTATAAATCCAGTATAAAAGAACTATCCAGATCATGCTCTTGGTTTCTTGTTTATCACAAAATGGCTGTTCTCGGCTCCTTCTGTGTTTTATAGGTGTGGTTAGAACGGCCTATCCAGGGGACAGGGAAACCCAGGATAAATATTTTGTTGTTATCAAAGCTACAGTTGAACAAATTGGTGGACCTTCAGGAACAACAACAGTGACTATTAATCTCTCTGATGTTAATGACAATCCTCCTCGTTTTCAGCATAGTAAGTTGAATGTATTTTCATCATTTTTTACCGTTTGAATACCCATGCAATTAAATATTGTATTCCCAGTATGTTAACAGTAATTAAAAGCTAGTATTACGCTGTGTCTACATTTAATAATTATTATGTACGAGCTTGATTACCCTCATCAAGGAACCTTAAGGAAATTTGTTTTGCCATTGAATTCTTAGTACTGATATATAAATGCTATGTATCAATAATTTCTGGAATAATTGCTAATATAATAAATATAATCATATCATATTCTATTTCCATAATCATTTGTCTTCAAGCAAGAACTGATGGGTAGTTAGACCAGGTAATAGAAAATGAAGAAGTTAAAGTGCTCTGGGACTTTAAAATGCAAACAGACAAGTATCTGCCACATAACCCCAGACTTAACAACTGTCAGTAGGAAAGACAAAAAAAGTCTGGATATTGGACATGGCAGTATCTGGAGTCAGAAGAATAGCGAGAAACAGTTCAAGAAAATAACAGAATACAAAGGCCTGAAAATACAGGCAGATATAAGCATCTGTAGCAAAAGAAAGCAAAGATAGTAGTAATAGTGAAAGTGCCTTGGGTACAATCCTAAATCATCTGTAGCACCATCTGAACACCAGCACCATTGACAATATCACCATCAGTGAATTGCAAAAGGGAGCTTTCTTGGAACAGCTTACATCCTACAACAGTACCTTTAACACCATCAAACAACAGCATCTGCTTATTCCAGGTCCTTGGGAAGAATTTGATAGGTGGATAAAAATGCCAAATCTAGTCTAAACATCTGGTTGACTGTGCAACCAACCATAATAATAATAAATGGACAAGAAAGTTAGGAAGATATTTTTTTTCATCTTTACTTAGGACAAGCAGAGCTGTCACTAATTTAACATTCATTGTCAGTGCTACATTTTTTTATTTATGCACTGGAACATGTTTAAGAATGAAACCTTTAAACTATAATCATATTTCAAATGAATCAATATAATCAATACAAACTATAAATGCTAAACATTGTCATTAAAACCAATAATAAAACAGTTAAGAATACAGTTTAAGGAAAAACAAGCGGATTTAGAGATCTTTTCTGATGAGAACAATGACCTGAAGATGCTTTGAAGCTCAGCATATATTGGATAATATATAAATGTCCTTGTATACATTTCCTAAGCTTGTACTTGCCAATCTCTCTCTTACAATAACTGAGAAGGACCTCTACTGGCAACTAAACTTGCTACAAATGAAAGTACTTCACCGAACATTTCAAGTTTAAATTAGCACTGGGATTGAGAAAGGAGCCGTATATTGTTCTCCCTGAAATTTCTTAATCATTTTTAGAAGAAGTTTAGATAAAGTAGATCATGGTAGTTCACCCTAACAGTTACCAGAATATAAATAAAATGGAGAGGCAATGTGTCTTTCCCAGGTAGCTTCCACATGGTGTTCCAACCTAGTTAAAAAATTTTTAAAAAAGTATATCACCTGAGTTTTCCCCACTTCATATAAAACACACTGGTTCCATAAAAGGGATCCAAGATTGATTGACTGATTATTTATTTAAAAAAATTATATTTCTATGCGTCTTAAGCAAATCTGGAGGGCTCACAACGATAACCAGTTACCAATTACTGGCAATAAATCCAATAAATAAAGCAATCATAAAACTGTAAAAACAGTAAAACAATAAAACAGAATAGATTGTAGTAAAAGGACCCAGATTGTTGGGGGCAATATGCTGACTCTAAACTACTTAGAGAGGGCTGCAAAGCACTGTGAAGTGGTATATAAGTCTAAGTGCTATTGCTATTGCTATTTGTTTGCCATCATCTATCTCTAAAAACATTAAAAACTCATCAGAGTTGAGCATATAGTAAATTTAAATAAATAAACCATAACAATTTGCCTCTAACTTTAATTTATTAAATGCCGGTTATTTTCTGCTAATGTTGCACCAAGTTGTCATGTAAAAAAAGGATTGGAAGCTCAGAATTTTTTTAAAATAGTAATTATTATACTAAGAAATTATTTTCCTCTCTGCTTCATCTTTAAAGCTATCTCTTTTTCTGTCTTCCTGAATGATTACCACACAACTACTCAGGTTTGGCTATATGATATACATATACAACATATAATGAAGTGCTGAAATAAGAGTTATCTAAGGGCAAAAATCCTAGGAAGTAGTGAAGTGATAAACTAATATGGAGTAACATGGAAAGCAAAGTAGTTCATAGCAATCCAACATATTTTTAAGTTATGAAAATGAAAACACCCTTGGCTTAAAAGAGAGATAGGATCTCAAATTTGTAGTGTTACTTTCCAAGCCATTTCAGGAGAGTTCCCATAAACTTACCCAGACATGACTCAGTAACAAGAGCAGTCATGTTACATAAATTTCTTTAAACAGTGGCTCTCAGTTATACACAAAATTTCATTTTGAAATTAAGTTTAAAAAAAAAGGCAACAAATCAAATAATGTTTCATAACAAAGTAACTAACTAAAGGATAAGGGGGAGAGCCTCTGTTCTTCATTTATTATAAGTAAATTTATAAGGTAATTTGAAACAAACAGTTCAGAAGAATCTTGATTTGCATATGTAAGAGCAGAAGACTTTTATGTGATGAAACCTTACTGCAGTTGCTTTAATGTATTTGTTTTTTTCTTTTTCTTTTAATATATATATATTGGATTTTGTGATTGTTATTTATATATTTATTACTGGTTGCTCTGAATGAAGGAGAAGACATCAGAAGACCAGGACTTTCATTTCCCAATTAAGAAAAGAAAATAGAGAAAAAAAGAATCAGATTAAAGGGGAGAAAAGGCTTTTGAGGGCATCTCATGTTCTGGTAGCAGAAGCATAACCAATGTGATTGATATATAAAAAAAAACTTCCAGGGGAGGGAGGGGAGGAGAGGAGACAGCAATCTCTTGATATGAGTGAATCAAAAAAGGTGACAATAATATGGATATAACAAAAATAAAAGTTGGTTGGATTTTCTTTATTGTATCTGTTTTGGGAAATGAATTTTCGAATTCATCGGTATTCAAATGTAAGAACTTTGATATATTTTGATGTTCTACTGTTTGCTGATGTTATTCTAATTATAAACAAGGATATAAATGTGTCAGGTTAAAATGAAAAATTTCAGACACAAGAGATTTAGCAGTTCTATATTGCAATACTTAAAAAAAAACCCTCTATGCAGCTACTTCTTTGGAAATTCAAGAATGGTTAAATTAAACAGACAAAAGCTATTAAAGACAATGAGCTAATAGCACAAAGAAGTATTTGTTACAACAATTCTTTACATAACAATGTGATTCTCAGAAAGGATCACGATTTACATTTTGTTGCTGTCAAATGAACAATGAACGTTTAATCAGGCTTGTACTAATAATTGCCTTTTCTTTAAGAGCGCTATGAAATGAATGTATCTGAGACAGCTCCTGTGGGCACCATCCTTGGCAAAATCATGGCAAATGACAGTGACATAGGAGACAATGCAGCTATGGATTATATAATAGAAGAAGATAACCCTTATATCATTCATATCATTACTAATAATGACACCCAGGAAGGAATTGTCATATTGAGCAAGGTGAGATGTGATCTGTTACATAACAAACAAGGAAACAGGCAAAATCAAACAGTTTTACTCATTATAAGCTCGGTTGGGGAGAACTCATAATAAATCTAAAAGCCATTCCGTCATCTTTTCCAAGATTTCATCCTACATTAGCAAGATCAGCATAATGTATTCATAAAATGGGCAGTTTATTTCTTGCATACCTAGAAACGAACAGCATTAATCACTCTTGACTGAGAAAGTTAAATATTCTGTGCTAAACTCTGCTGGCTTCAGATTGTCTCAAGAAATGCATTCTCTTGGCTTACCTTGAAAAAACTCTTTCGAGCAGTCCTTATTAAGTCTAATTTTGCACTGCAGGCTAAACTACTTACTTCCCATGTTGCTTTTAAAATTCCAGTCTGGTTTGTAGTGGTTCGGCAATGAAGCTGGATTGGTGTGAACTATAGCTTTTTCAAGCTATGATCGGTCAATCCCTGCATTTCAGCCTTCTAATCTGTATAAGCAAGGCAAGCCTTAACAGATGGCGTCTATTGATTGGATCTCCCAGAGTCTACCTTTTTTTTTCTTTTAGGGACTGTTTTCTTCTCAATAGTCCCCATTCTTTTCCTTTGCTTTCCAAAATATTTCCACACATGTATGCTTTTACAGTCCCTTCATATATTCTATAGTGTTCCCATTCATTACTCACCTTATTGTATCAAACCAAAAGACACAGATTATTCCTTCATTCCACTGTAGGCCCATAGAAATTTTTTGGGAAACAGAGAACTGATGGCCCAGATTCTTAGAAGTAAAGGAATAGCATTCATTGCAATTGTGTAACTTTCTTCCAACATGCCTGTGTTGCTACTGAAGTACTTTAAAAAGTTGAGGTACAGTGGACACAGAATGGGTGGAAATCAAATGGATGCTAGGTAGGAAGTTCAAGGATGGTCAAAGATATGCTAGAAAAAAAGAGTAAGAAACAATGACCAAGAGTACCAATAGCAATTTTTACAGATCAACTGGAAGAAAAGGAAATGAAATCAGCACATGGGTGTCAAACTCGATCACGTCACATGATGTAGCGTGACCTTTTTTTCCTTTGCTTTGCTGCAGTGGCTGTGGCAAGGTGGCCTCTGAAAGTTAGCCATGGCGAGATGGCCATGGCAAGTTGTTCCATTCCATTCCAGAAGTGATCCCTCTCTCCACAATTCTACTTCTTCCTTATCTCCCCATTCTTCCTGGCTGGGAAACATCAGAGGGATTTGTTCATGATGATTCTCTTTCCCTTGGATGGAAAACCCAGGGAAAGTGTCAGATCACTGGACAGGATGAAACACCGCACAATAACTTATGCTACCAAAGCCAACTAGTAAGAAAGGTAACTCTAAAAAAAGTGTGCTCATGAGGATTACACTAACATTTTCTTCCCCTAAAAGGAGAAAAATAAAATAGATAACATGCCTATTTTGAAAACATTCCCTATGAAAACCGAAGCAACGTTTCTCAATTACCTGCTTATTGTTAATTTCTCAGTATCGGATTTTCTTCTTCTTTTTTTTTTTTTACAGACAGTTGATTATGAAAGCCAGAGGGCATACAAAATCAAAGTGAAAGGTATAAACAGGCATGTTGAAAAATGGTTCCTTGAAAAAGATGCTAAGTTTGAAGATGAAACGATTCTCAGGATCATAGTGAAGGATGCTGATGAACCTCCAGTTTTTGTATCAGAGGAATTCTTCATGGAGGTTGCTGAAGACAACTTAAATGGCTCATTTGTGGGAACTGTGAGTGCCAGAGATCCAGATGATATTGACATTCCAATCAGGTACACCCCAAATCTTAAGATATGCCTGGATATAGATATGGCTGCCTATAATATTGTTATATGGGTTTTAGTGCCATTGAAGATTACTCCCAAGATTGTTGGTGTAGGCCTTTGGGTGCCATAGATCTGAATATTACACATGTAGTTATTTTATTAGAATGGAGGTTATAGATAAATCTCCTGCTTGCACTGTATCCCTTGCGCCATTGGGATTCAGGAAAAAGAAAAACGAAACTTTTGTAAAGTTTCCAGCTCTGAGAGATAGGGAAGGAAAGAAAGCTAAACTAAGCAAAATAAATGGGTCACTAAGTCTGTGAAAATAAATCTATCGGTTTTGTTCTCCTGGTTCCAAGGGTTTTCTATCCTTTATGTTTAATGGAAGTGGTAGTTGTGCTTTTGCCTTTCTCCTCTTAGTATTTCTTTTTTTCCTTTGACATTGTTTCAAAGCAGCTACAATAAAAATGCACTGCCTTAGCCCAACTTAGTTGCCAGTGTGAGTCACTTCACAAGTGGCACTTCACTGTCTCTTTTTAATCGAGTCCTTCACCTGCTGGGAGCCTGTCTGTGAAAGAAGAATGAATAATGCATTTTAGATTTGCTTCACTCTAATACAGGTGTGAACATATTTCAGCGCATAAAAAGGGGGGCTTTGATCTTGGCAGCAGTGAATTTTAAATGTTTATCACTGTTCATTTTTTATTATTTCTGAATAGCCAACGCACACATATCCATATTCATGGCTACACAATTCTGTTTCCTTGATTGACAATAGTTTATACATCCTTCTTTATGAAGGATTTTTTTGTATTCCAGGTCTCAGAAACTCACTCTTCCTCTTTCTTCTCTTTTTAAAATCTTTCATGTGCAGATATTCTATTGCCCACAGCAAGTATTTAAAGACATTTTTTAGCATCAATGCCCACAATGGAACAATTAGTATAACTGAACCTCTGGACCGAGAGAAACAGATTTGGCACAATCTAACCGTTACTGCCATAGAATCAAGTGAGTAGGAGATTTAAGGTACCTGTCCCAAAAGTGCATTATGCAGGGGCATCTGCAGGAAAGGATGTCAAAACGTCAAGATGGCAGCTCTGATGGTAACATCCAACTCCACCTTGTTATGATGCTTGTAAAAAAGGACTAGAACTTGGCTCATGCATTTACCATCATCAACTTGACTTATTTAACTACCCCTGCAGATGTCTCTGATACCAATATCTTTTTGTAGCAATTATTTTCCAAAGAGTCCATCTTTGGTGGTTGAGAATTCTTGTTTCTTTGTTACTTGTTTCAAAAGGTAACACTGAGGAAAGGGATGCGTCTGTTGGGGTTAAATCTAAAATTTTATTTTCTTCTTTGATCAAATAGCACATTTAAAAGGGGAAAAAGTGTAATACAGGTAGGTCCTCGACGTACGACCACAATTGAGCCCAGAATTTATGCTGCTAAGTAGGAATTTGTTAAGTGAGTTCTGCCCCATTTTATGACTTTTCTTGCCACATTTGTTAAGTGGATCACTGCAATTGTTAAATTAGTAACACGGTTGTGAAGTGAATCTGGCTTCCTCATTGACGTTGCTTGTCAGAAGGTCACAAAAGGAGATCGCATGACCCCGGGACACTGCAACTGTCATAAGTATGAACCGGTTATCAAACATCCGAATGTAAATCACGTGACCATGGGAATGCTACAATGGTCATTAGTGTGGAAAATGATCATAAATCATTTTTTTCAGTGCCATTATAACTTTGAATGGTCACTAAATGAATGGTTGTAAGTCGAGGACTACCTGTATAATAGAAATAATTAACATTTTCAGGTATGCTGCAAGATATAAAATTGTTTTCTTGATAAAGGAGTTTATATTACATTAGTCTATGGTTAATTTCACAGACTTCTTTATTAGTTTATGAATTAATGAAGTTAATTTCACTTTATTCTTTATTAGTGGTATGAAATTACCCAGCATTTAACTGCACTCCAGTCAGAAAATTAATTTTCAAACTGAGGGCATATTCAGTTAGACTTCTATATAGCCCCATCACTTTTGATATTCTGAAAGGTTCTTAAGATCTGGTTATGTGACCAGGCTATAAACTGGAGATATGTCTAGATATCATTCTTGTTGAGGGAGGTATTTTTATATCCTTCAATTATGAGTTGCATTTGTTAAAGATATCTATAGGTGTTTTTATAGTTGTATTTTCTCTTTTTATTTTCTTGCTTTTTATCTATTGTTATGCACTGACCAGAGTCTCCTTGGGCGAGATGAGCGGCTATGTAAATTTGCTTAACAAATAAATATAGTTGGAATTGAAAAGCATTGGCTATATATAGTTCTCCTGTTGGGTTATCTTAAATTCCAATGCAAGTTGCAAGTTGCCTAATCTATGCATTTTTTTGTAAGTCACCTTGCCTTTCAGATGTTATTTCTTGCTTGTTTTTTTTTTAATACTTAGAATTAGAACTAAACAGTCTCTGCTAAATTCTTAGTTCCTCATAATATGAGGGCAAATGCAAATCATAAAGGGACAGTTTTGTTTATCTTAAGATTAGTTCTTCAATAGGATGAGCATATGGTTTTTCATTAAAAGGATAATGCAGACAAACACTTCAGCCAAATAAAAGGAGAAATCATTTCCTTTTTTTTTTCCAGAATCCCAGCTGAGTGAATATAGCATTTTAAGTATACTAAAAATAGTGGATTTTATATGCACAATGTCAAGACATTATGTGACTATTTTCATTCATATTCTTAGATTTTTGCTTTTTTAAATCACAAAAACATAGCAAAAGAAGTTTCATAAAATATTATTAATAATTCTAAAAAAGTCAAGACTATCTAACTATAATTCTAATTATTTATTTAAATAAGCACTTACATCTTACTATGCTAATGAATGTGCACTGTTCTAAAGAGGAAAACTATTAAGATATTTTATTAAAAAACTATTTTTTTTTTTTAAAAATAGAAAATAAGACAAAAGTAATCCAAAAGATGCTTTTTTTTTCAAATGGCAGCTGGGCTTAATTTTTGATCTGAAGACATTTCAATTCTCATCCAAGAAACTTCTTCAGTTTTTAACAAGCCGCAATTTTTGAATACTTTCTTACAGTAAGAAAGGCCCACTTTCTAGGCCTAAGTTCTGCTGAATTCAGTTGAGTGTATACCAAAGCAAATTGTACCATATTGTGCTTTAATTCACTTAAATAATTAAGGAAAAAAGTGTGACTTTATACATTTGTCTAGCTTACAGCTCACAAATCATCTTGATAATTAAGCTAATTTAAATATAGGGCAATTCACTATTATATAGTGCTTTTCTGAATGCCTTAAGCAAACTCCCATCTGTGCAAAAGAATTCAAATCTAACATAATATTTGTGGTTCTTCATTAAATCATTTATCAATCATTTCTTATATTATCATTACTGAAGATTCTAATATTTGTGGTTCTTCATTAAATCATTTATCAATCATTACTTATATCATTACTGAAGATTCTTTATAACATGATATAGAAAAAAATAACATGCAAAACAGTTTATTGTTTTTATTGTGATTATTTTATTGTGTCATATATTAATGTGGAATATAGTCTTGTATATAATACTTTTTTTATTAAAATCTAAACTGAACATCACAATGTTCCATAGAAAGGATTTCTGAAGAGACAGAGAAAGAGAGAGAACTTTTAACAGTAGAGAAAAAGCTGTTGCCTTTCCATTCTGTTTTGTGTGTTTTTTAATTTTTGTTTTCTCGTCATTTAGCAAACCCAAAACAAGTGTCAGAAGTAAATGTTTATATTAAAGTTCTTGATGCAAATGAATATGCACCAGAATTTGCAGAATGCTATGAGACTTATGTGTGTGAGAATTCAAGAGCTGGACAGGTAAGACTAATATTACCTCGTAAAAAGCATTAAAATTCTCCTGAGATCTGCCAGTGTTTCTTTCTTCTGCCTCAGGGGTGTCAAACTCACATTGTCATGGCAGTGTCACGTGACATATCAGGACTTTTCCCATCTTTGCTAAACCAGGCGTGGGCGTGGCCAGCACATGACGCATCCAGCCAAGCAGGCCAGGAGTTTGACAGCCCTGTTCTACTTGTAGGAAATCTTGTAAGACTTTTTTGTTCCTGCATGCATCTGGAGTAAACTCTTTTAGCTGTCATTGACAACTTATCTAGTTATAACATTATTCTTTTTTTTCCCTCTACATCAGAAATTCAAACAGTGGCATTGTCCTGACATCAGGTTTCTTGTATCTTCACAGCCATATATTGTTCTGTTTCCCTTTACAAAATGGTTGTATGCTGGGATTAAAAATGAACTGTTACCTACAAAAAAGAAAGGGTTTTTATCCTCTGCTTAGCTTTCCTTTACTTTTCTCTATGCTTTATCCTTCACTGTTATAAAGTGGGCATAGACTTGAAAGAGAGATGATCCAATCTGCATAGTCCTCTTTCTCCAATTTAGGGTTACTGAATCATTTCCTGCCATTTTAATATCAACCATTTGCAATGCTGGCTTAGTTGTTGATATAACTTTTAGTTTCTTTGGGCACTTCTAAGAGCCAAGTTCTGTTTATGATGGGAGAAATGACCATCCTACCATTTAATTAATGATGGGACTGAATTTGACCTGTCATAAGGAGCAAATGTATGTGTAGAATAATCTCAATTTCATTGAGTTTTAGTTTTCATTTTCTGACCAAAACTTTGCACCAACTGGCTAAGATATCTATCCTTACCTGTGGCCATAATTTGATTGCTTCTTGATTCTACAAAGTCTAACAAACCTGTGGAGTATAGATGCTCTTCAAATCTTAAGAATCTTAAGAATCAAAACAATGCATCATTCCCTACTGCACTTGAAGTATTAAATTACATAACTTGGGCAATAGAAATCCTACTTTTTTGAAGTACTGTTGCCTTCATCAAAGCTTTATTTCTATATATCTGTGTCTTCAGTTGATACAATCATACCATCATTTTTGTGTGTGTCTTTAAATGACCCTGTAATCCATTGCATTGTGATGGAGTCAGGATAACAGAATGGAGCTGAATGTTTACTGGCTGGATGCCTTTCCTGTCACCAGTGCAGAGTTCGCAGCAGATAGTTACTCATTGTGCCCAGAGAGAGAAATATCTGCCGCTACATAGGCTCAAACTCACAGCCTCCTGATTGTGAAGCGAGAGCTCCACCTCTAAGCCACTGCACCACTCACAATCATAGCATCATATGATTGAGAAAAATGATTTCATTTTTTTAACTAGGTTTACCTGGGAGAGTCTGATAGTGTCAAAACAAGAATATGTGTATCATCATATCATTCAATAAATTATATGATAATGCAACTGCACCATGATGTCTGACAAATGAATAATCATCATGATAACATGATCAGCACATGTTGATCTCTGCACTGTGCATTAATTATAAGCATGCAATGCCATTGTCTAACTGAGCATGCTGACTATGAGAGAAGATTCTCTTGCTATATTAGACTCCTTAAAAAATAGCTAAGAACTGTATGCATGTAACTGCATGCATAGTTTAGCAGCTGAGCAAGAATATCATTTGTTTTGTGTAAATAGATCAATCATGAGTCCATAATTTTAGTTTTAACCACAGATTCCTATATAGATCTTCAAGATAGGATGGGACAATATGGGACAATATATGTGTGGTATACATACATGTATGACTGACATTAGCAAGAATGGAGCCAAAAAGGATAAGATGATTGCTACAGCAGTATGAGCAAAACAACACCTCTTCTGTGTATGCATGTAATCTTGATGAATGTGCAAAGTGCTAGACCTTCAGTGGTTTTGACAAAACTGCTAAATTGCCTTTTACTTTCTACTGCTGTTCTATTGCATGAATTGATGAAGAATGGTCAGGGGAAGTAAACAACTATACATTTCCTTCCTACAATTTTCTTGCCCCATGTTAAAGGTCAAAGGAGAAGATAGGAGATCAGTATTCCAATTCATTTTGGACAATTTGGTCACTGTCCTGGAAGACACAGAACTCTAGTAAAGTGTTTCTCAACGTTAGCAAGTTTTAGATGTGTGGACTTCAACTCCCAGAATTCCCCAGCTACTCATCTTAATATTCCCAAGATTCAGAAACATTGTTCCAGTGCATCAAAAAATAATCAACGTAATTTGTGGGAAAGTAGAATCTACAGAGGGGAAAAAAGTCACAGAACAGATTGTCCATTACATTGCACATGATGTTTGAAGGACTGAGCCAGATAGCACAATATGAGTATAAAATCTTGATATGGAATAACTGAAGATAAATTTTAGTATCAAAATTCACCTGGGATTAAAAGAATTTTGTAGATGCACTAAATTGATTAATGGTAGCTCTGCACTGAAGGCATAAATCTTTTGCTATCAGTGGTAAGTGGCCAAGCTCTAGCTACATTAATTAAACTTTGCAATTGCCCTTGATTTTTTGTTCCTTGTATCAAAAAGAAGAAACGTTAATATATTTCTGTTAAAAGAGATGGAAAGATGCGCTTTGGATGTCATAGCATGAGGAACATGAAGCACCAAGCAGTCATACTTCTTATTCCGTTGCTTAATGTCACACCTGAAATAGTAGGGCAGATAGGTCACCACATCTACAGAAGGGCTTCAGTTTGCAGATAAATTCTATTGCCTTCAAAAATTCTCCCTTTCCAACAAGTATGCCAGAATGGCAGCAATTTATCAAACAATATAAACGGGGACCAAATTGATGTAAGGTATTACAAAGAAAAGAATTGGATTCTGTTAGAATTATGATGACCTGAAACTATACAGGAAAAAAAACAACCACGACTGGAATGTTCTGCTTCAAATCTCTCAGAATAAAAATAATGTGAAAAGCAAAAGCTTGAAAATATTTCCTGTTTATCTATTGTAGCAGGAAGAAGTACTTTACCATTGACTTTGCTAGAACTGATTTTTTTTAAGGGGATGGGGCATATTGCAATATGGGTTTTTTGTATTAATATTGCTTCCAATTTTGTTCCTGCTCATAATAGAATTAGGATACACAGATCACTATAAAACTAGCCCATGTTAGTTTTACATTGTTATTTATTTCCAGTAAATTGCTTAAAAATGGGGGAAAAAAGAGTTACAAAATGTATTTTATATTGACATATGTTTATCCAATATATATTATTTTGTACATATTTTTGTACATTGACATATGTTTATCCAATATATATTATTTTGTACATATTTTTGTACATTAAAAAAATCACATTTACCCATCATTTGTGCATTTTCTATAGAAATGGGAAAACTGTTTTCCCAAATCACTTTGAACACATTCTGGTGGCTAACGTTATGCCTTGAAGATATGATTTTTGCTTGTTCAAATGCAAGAATCAGATCTAGCTGAACACAAAACATTGAATTTATCTGTGTCTTTCCATATTTGTACATATTTATTTTGACACAAATCCCTGTAATTTGAGGATCATCTGCGGATTGAATTTAATATGGCAATTTACTCAATTTAATGTATTGTAAAGTGGGTAAAAGTGTGCACTTTCAGTCAGAAATGGTAAAACAACACTTATTTACCTAGCACTTAACATAAATCAGCAATTATAATAAAAATGAGGCCTGTTGACTTGACATAAGCTTCCTTTCAAAAAATATCCTAAATACTATAAACAATAACAGTTTAAGTCAAATGTGTTAATATATAAAATGGAGGAGTTTTCTGAATAAATGAAAGCCACGTTGTAGGTTCACTTTGTTGTCCTCTCCTCCACATATATAAAAAGTAAATAGCTTTCTTTCCCTGAGTTACTGAGAGGAGAACATATAGGAAAAATGCAATTATGCAATAAAAATGAATTGAATAAACGCAATATTAAAATGCATAAAAGTCTATCAAAGAACTATCAGACCATTTTTTGGAATATGTCTAGAATTCTCTAGAGCTGGAACAAATCAAACTTCCGAAATCAAATACTATTATAAAAAACACCCCATTCATCTAGTAGTGTAAGCTTTACTCTATGTTCACTGAAAAATGCCATCAATCTCATCAATCCAAAGGACACTGTCTGAATTAAGTTGTTATCCCTACCCCTAGTGCAAAAGGAAGATGTGGCCTCAGCAGCCACCTGAAACCTAGCCATAATCTATAATGTGGTGAGCTCCATCATCTCCTGAAGAACTGATTCTATATACTTTGCTTTCTGTAAACACAGGTTGATTGTTGTGTCTCCTAGGGACTATGTACCTCAGCCGACAGTGCTGAATATGATGTTAGCCTATACTCCAAGGTTTCCTCATAGCAGACTGTACTCCAAGGTTATTAGAGCTAGTTTTAGGCATAAACTAAACAACGTGCTGCTTAGGGAGTTACAATCTGAGGGAGGGTTTGAACATTACAGATTCTTTTCCATGTATTACAGTTTTGTTATGGTTTCATATATGCACGTCTCCATATATTAATCCATCATCATCTTTAACAACCCCATAATCCCTTGTGGCGTAGAGTCTGGGCAACTGAATGGAGCTGAGTGTTTACCGGCTGGATGTCCTTCCTGTCGCCAATGTGGAGCTATATTCAGCGGATGTATTCTCAAAGTGCCCAGAGAGAGAAATATCTGCCTCTGCCTAGGATCGAACTCACAGCCTCCTGATTGTGAGGCGAGAGGTCTACCTCTAAGTCACCACACTACTCATGTATTAATCCATCATGATCCTCATTGATTACAATGTTTTGTTTCTGCATGCATTCATATTCTCTGATCAAAGAGGGCTGTTTCTCACTCAATAATGGATTCATTATGCATTTTGGCAGTATCCTTGTCGATTTCAGTTGTTTGTGTACTTGCATGCAAAACCCCTTTAGCTTCTCAAATCTTAGGGTTTCATCATGTCTAAATCTAGGTCAACTGGTGAGATTCCATCACCTTACCTTACTGAATCAAGTGCCCAGACAGATTTATTTATTTTGGAAGTAGAAATAGAACATCCTTGAAAAACCTTCTCTCTTTTCTGGCATTTAAAAACAATTCTGATCACATATTTTTAAAATATGGCTCTTTCATCATTCTCCTAAGTACCTGCATGATGCATCTATTTGCTCTTTGCCATGGTAGATATTAAAAATAGGCCAATCATCCTGTCCAAACTCTTTTCTAAACTTGTGGGAACATATATTGGGGGGACAATTTCTTCAAATTTGTCTGAGGATATCAATACTGAAAAAGCCTAATCATAGCTTTTCCACCATGATAACTTCCTTTAGGATTTACTGGAAGTATGAGAAGAATGGAGGCTGATGTAAACTGATGGAGAGACAAGGACAAAATAAAGGACAACAGATACAGAGCCATCTCCTTGCTAAATCAGTGCAAAATTCTACTCTAATCATAAAGTGTTTCCAAATTTCTCTACTCTCTCAAAACAATTTTGAATGCAAATTGCCTTTTATCAGCTTGAATGACAACATGTAGAAATAGATGCGGGAAAATGTCTCTAGCCAGCATCAGTAGGAATAGCTTTCCCTGAGTGTTAAATTACTATTGCAAGCACACTGTCCATTTAAGCAAATGTGAGGCAGGTACCCAGTTGTCTTTTTCATTGCCTTGTAGATAATTTCAGTTTTCAGATTAATGAGGCTTGATACAACACAGTTCTTAGCAATTAGATTACAATCAATAAGCCAACTGCAGATTCTGGGTTTCCATAATATAGTCTAACTATATTACTTTTGCATTCTAAACCTTGATCCAAACATAATTAGTGCACTACTTGTTGTTTTTTAAACTTCAGTCTATCCAATCATTTGCTACATTTAAGTAATTAATCTAAAACCAGACTGAACACAATGTGGAATATCCATGACTATAGACCAGTTCAGTCTGCAAAGTGGGGACTTAACCTTCTTTCATCACCAATTTCTCGACTCAAACCCAGTGGTGTCATTATTTATTCAGTGTCGTTAGCTACTTTGAATTAGAAAATAGACAATTTTCTTTTTCTTCTTATATTGCCAGTAGAAGCTTTAAATCTGGGGAAAGATGCAAGGAAATCCAGCTGTTTACTAAACAATCCCCCCCCTCCTTTGGCTATTAGATGCCAAATTAGGAGAATGGAAAGCTGCCAATGGTCCATCTAAACCTAGGTAGTTAATGGCTGGCAGCTGTTCTCCAAGGTTGCCGGGAAGAGATTATTATTTTTTTGTTCCCAGCTCAGTTTGGAGATGCCAGATATTGAATCTGGGGTATTTTGCATGGAAATCACATATTCAGTCAGTACACTATGGCTCCACTTCTGCTTTAAGAAAATATGCCAAAAATATCTTACTTCTATAGATGATAGTTCCACTTTTAATTCAGCCACAACATCAGAATTCATATTTTTAGTAACTCGTTGATTTTGCTGAATTCTGCCCCAAATGTTTTATGTATACACATGCATGCCAAATAGACAAATAAATACTCAATGCATATTTTAATTTAACTCTGTCTTGCTTTATGAGATGAAGCTTTCCTAGAATCAGTTAAGATATAGGAGACAAAACAGTTGAATGCCTGACATTTACTGTCTATAGCTATGTATATGCACATAGGTAAAACACTAACAAAACATGAGCACGTAGAAAAGACTAGCACATCTACATCCTCATAATTTAATCCTAGGAAATTGGTGTTTGTTTCTCAGTATATGAGGTAGGGTACTTGCTGGTATAGGAATATATCAAAGGTAGAAAATGTATGGAAAACATGCACCAACCATAAAACCTATATTGTGGATAAAATGTTTTTTTTTAAATCACATCTTTAAAATTAGAAGTGCTAACCAGGATCTTAAAACTCAGGCACCTCAGCGTAATGGACGGAAACTAATCAAGGAGAGAAGTAATGTAGAACTAAGGAGAATTTTTCTCACGTTTAAAACAATATTTGGAATTACTTGCCTCCAGAAGTTGTGGGTGCTCCAGCACTGGAAGTTTTTAAGAAGAGATTAGACAATCTTTTATGCGAAGTAGTATAGGGTTGGACTAGAAGACCTCCAAGATCCTTTTCAACTCTATTAATCATGCAACTATAGCAACAGGAAATACTCTTTAGAAAGTCCATGAAAGGAATGCTGAGATAGAGAAGTTGAACTGTCACCGATTGCAATCCTGTTAAGCTGAATAAACAATTTCATTCATACAGTAGTCTAACTGAAATTTGCTGATTCAGCCCTAAGGCACAATATAACATACTAATACTTAAATGCCTGGTTCCAAAGCACATTTTTCCATGGGTAATGGGTGAACTAAAGGTATTTCACTGATGTAATCATAATATTTATTTTATGTCAGGCATAACAAGAAATGTGCACTTCTTAAATACTATAGGATATGATGATAAAAGTCAAGGTATTGCTCCTTTTTAAATAAAAAAGTGGGGAAACAATTGTAAAACATTAATGGAAATATGCATATGTTATTAAATTAGATTTTCTAATGCCAAAATGGTTAATTATTAAGGGGTACTTTATAAAATTGAATTAAAATGGGAAATTAAAGAGTGTTTTCAAAATATTATATGAGGCAGTAAAATTCTACTGACAATAGTACCAAATATATTTTTTTCTGCAATGGAAATGAGTAGCAAATATTCATAGCAAATATATTTTTTTCTGCAATGGAAATGATGAGTAATTATGGCAATTGTAACATGACATGTTTAGAGATGTGAAATCTATCCCTTTTTAAATGCAAACATGCTAATTTTTACTTTTCTTACAAATGGCAATTTAGTTTTATATGTTTGTCAATGGGGATTATTTTCCTTCTTTGAAAACACAACTGAGTGTTCCCATATTCAATCTGTTACAATCTGAAAGAATCAACAATTCAGCACATGAACCTGTCACAATCTTTGGGTCACAATTACCATAATACATCATTTCAGTGATGCCAATGAGGTTTGTGCACAGGGAGGAAATAGGTGTTGAATGATGTGTTCAAACAGAGAAAGTTGTACTTTTCATTCTGAAGAAAAAAAGGGTAGAATACTTTATTCATTCCCTTTCCTGTCCCTCTTTGTCGCTTATGGAAACTTTAGTTAACCTTTGCATTGCTATTCTAAAAGTAATTTGCATTACCTTAAGAATTTAGTGCTTGTCTCCTTCCAATCAATATAGACTCAAGTGGCATAATTGTGGGGCATTTTTTAAAAAAAATCAACACCCCTAAAAAAGATTGAATGAAATAATGTCAGTTTTGTAGCAGCAGTTAAAAACATTTCCTGCCCTTTGGAGACAAGCACAATTGTAACATTGTTAATTGAATAGAATATATTGTCTGCAGTTGTGACCCATTGCATTAAAATCCAAGCAATAATCTTTGGCACTAAACACGTTGTTTATTGATTTTTGTTTCCAGCTCATCCAAACAATCAGTGCAGTAGATAAAGATGATGCTATGGAAAACTATAATTTTTCATTCTATTTGATGGAAGAGAGCAAAAACGGTTCCAGTTTTGAACTTGAAGATAATGAAAGTAGGTATTAAACGTGGTTTTGAAATGTTTGAATTTGCTTCTTTTTCATTATTGATTAGAAACAGAAACTTTTATATCAAAGGAGTGTTTCGCTTACTTTGAAAAATGGCCTCCAAGGGTACCACCACTGTGGCTTTTCCCCTCTGTTGACATCAGCAACTGCCATGGCTAAGGAATCGCAGCCTGAGATACATCTCCTCAAAGGAAAAAAAAAAATCCAATTGCCTTTTGGAAAACATTTTTGGAGCAACCATCACCTGGATAATTGAGAATGGCTATAGACTCCTAAGGGCCATTAAAGATCCCTTCTCCATGCCTTTTCTCTTGATGGTCCTTTGTCAGGGTTCCATCAAAGTTTCAACAAACTGCTCAGCACTCAGGTAGTAATTAATCCAAATCAGAGTTTATTGAAGAAACCATGGTGGTACATCTGGGAAAAGCCTGAATCTGAAAAGCTAGGTTTTTCCCCACCCAAAAGAATTCAAAGATCCACCTCTTTACCATCATCTTACATCACATTCCCCAATCATGGTTCATACCCATCATCCCTCATCCATCTTGTCACTCCTCTTCCAGGTGCTGACTAGAATGGCCTTGACACAATTACAAAGAATGTTATGTTTAAATTATCTTCTAACTACATGAGAAAGTAAAAACCCCTTTTTCCCACGCACTTATTGTGGCAGCTTGCAGAGGCCTCGCAATAATGGCTTTCAAAGCTGACATTCTCTTTGCTATGTGCCAATTGCAGGAATTGTCCCTGGCAGCCTCTCTTTCCCATCTACTTGGTCATCCTAAACAGTGTTATAGTCCTGCTCTTGTTTCTCAGCTGTATTCCCTGCTGGGTGCCATGGCACCACTCAACTAAGTACCCTACTCAGCTGTTTCCAAGGGGATTGCTTCCATTTCCTTTGTACCTGCTTCATTGCATGTAATACATAGGCCTAATCCATCTCCAGATTAGGAGGTCTTTGGCCAGTCTGACAACTGACAGCCTCCCTTCCTCTTTACCTTGGGGAGTCTCTATTGCCATGCATGTGTCCTTGGCAGTGACAGTGCTGCTGGCTGTGGACATCCTTGTAGCCATCCTTATCTTGAATACTGTTTTGCCCCACAGTGGGTTTGGCTGTTGTGGTGGTCCATAAGAGATGTGGGATGTCTTAGTGGACATCTTTTGCTAACAATGGTAATAATGTTAATAATAGTGGATCTTTTGCTAATAAACCACAATGTATAAATGAGGCATTTAAACATGGAGTTCAAAAGTCCAGTGATCTAAATTAAGAGATTGTTCATATCATAGTATATTCTCACTACCTAAAATAATTATCCAGAGGCTAGAAGGTCATCAGAGGTGCTATGCATTTACAAGCTGACTTGAGTTATTTTATTTATTTATTTTATTTATTTTTACATTTATATACCGCCCCATTCCGAAGACTCGGGGCGGTTTACAGCT
>JANHFL010001202.1:75169-88950 GCA_032468155.1 Oxyrhabdium leporinum | reverse complement strand
GATAGATAGATAGATAGATAGATAGATAGATAGATAGATAGATAGATAGATAGATAGATAGATAGATAGATGTGTGTATATGTGTGTGTGTGTGTGTGAGAGAGAGAGAGAAAGAGATTTCATTAAAACATTTCAGTGTTTTAATTACATCAACTGAAAAAAATCCAGTTGTTTGACTATATTTTTAAATTTGAAAAGTAGCAAAAATGATATTGATAAAAAGAAAATTGTACCAGAAAAGGAAACACAGTATATATTATTGTGCTTTAACATCACTAAAGAAGGTAAAACCTCTGCTCCGGGATTCAATGAGAAATGACTTCAGTACCATTAAATATTTACAAAGCAATAGTTTTACTGTTCTAAAGAGTAACAAAAGAAGTATAATAGAGCAGCAAGGAATAAATCTCTTTCACATTTAAAGAATGAAAAAAAGGATGGGAAAAATCTGTAATTTACAAATTAGTTATAGTAATTATTATTAGTAATAAGTATACTTATCCAACTGCATCCTTCTCATCTACCCAGGTTCTGTTGATGGATAAATAATGAATATCTGCAGAATATTTAAATTGTAGACTGAATTGCTGAAGACAGCACAAAGATTTCCTTTTAGAATGCATTTCATATATGAGGTTGTTAAGACATGGTGAGAGCAATGACCTTTGTAGACTGAGAGCTGAAGAGTTGACTAGTAAATTACGAATACTCTCCAATACTAGTACTTTCCAAAAGAACCTGCTGAAGTTTATTTTCCCTATTCCCTTGAGTATCCAGGGATTTAAAATCAAAAACACTCTTTGGAGCCTATGTAGTCCATACTAAGAATTCAAACACCTAACCAAAGAAGTTAGTTGTTCTGATGGTAGCAATGTGAAGCTTGGTCTTCTTTGTCACCAAAAGTCTCAGGAAGTCTTCAGTCTCAGCTGTTGCATTGTGTAGCTTGTACAGTCTCTTTAGTTAGTTAGTTAGTTAGTTCTACTCTCTGCCTGGACATTGTGTTGAATCAAGACCAAGCAACAAAGAAGAGCGGTTGATTGTTTGTATAGGTCTGATAAAGTTATCCCAAAGGTGCTTTTTCAAAAAGCAACTGAACTTTCTTGGGTGTTTTTTTTCTTCCCTTGAAAATATTTTGCTTCTCATTCAAGAGTGCAGATGGGTGTAGAACCTTCTTGGGATTGCTGAAAGGACTGAAATCACAAGAAAGTGCCACACCTTTTTGGACTCTGATTCAGATGACTGAAGATACAGATAACCCCCCTAGTAGCTTCAAGGACTTTCAGAGAGCTAACACTCAGATGACTACAAACAATATAAATCCTTCCATTCCCCACCATTCAGTTAGAACCGAAGAAGCTTCTTGGATAAGAAGTGAAACATTTTCAAGGAAAAACCCTTCAAGAAAGTCCAGTTGCCTGTTGGAAAAGCATCTTTGGGACAACCATGACCTAGATGATTGAGAATTGTCATAGATACCTGATAAAGGTCTACCAGGTTCCTTTTCTCTAGGTTTCTCTTCGTTACCTTCTGCTGTCTCCCTCAGCCTTCCTCTCCAACCCCAACCTGCAACAGAACATTCTAGGTACAGTTATTCTGTGGCACTTACTTCCAAATATTTATTACAATGTTCAGGTGAGAATCAACGAAAATCAATTATCAGCTGCATAAGAGCACTGGGAGGAAGCAGCACATACATTAATATAGCTAATACATTGTAGCACAAGGTATAATAATGTAAAAGAGAAACAGTGAACTAGTTTTTGCTTGCTTGTTTTTTTGGGAACAAACATCCATTTCTATATATATATATATATATATGGTAGCACTGAGACTCATGCTGAGAGCTGGGGATGAAACTTGGCTACAAATGCAGAACTTGCAGCAGCTTCCTGAAGCTGCTTTTACCTTATGGTTGGCAAACTTAGTAACTCAAACTACTAAAGCAATTTAACATAAGAGAAATGGCTTCTGGTTTAGGATAATTCTTGTCTTTCCTGCAAGAATAATGCTTTTTTAGCAGCATAGGCAGAGAAAACCCACAAGTGACTGAAGGTTTCCACTGCATTTTGTATTTTATTGTATACATGTTCTTGGAATCGGAACTGGTAGTTTTATATATTTTACTAAAGTACTTTTTTTCTCCCAGAAAGTTTAATAAATACCTTTTAGAAAAAAAGAATTCGGCGAAGCA
This sequence comes from Oxyrhabdium leporinum, assembly GCA_032468155.1. Lineage (NCBI taxonomy): Eukaryota > Metazoa > Chordata > Lepidosauria > Squamata > Cyclocoridae > Oxyrhabdium > Oxyrhabdium leporinum. Next base: position 86,759 of record JANHFL010001202.1, on the reverse strand, counting down.
ACTTTATAAAGCTGAAGACAAGCGAGCTATGCATTGTGTGGTCTGTGACAGCTAATTTGCCTGGGTAACATATATATGCTAACAATTTATAACAGCTATCACAAGAATTGGAAAGCATCAAGATTCTTCAGGACAGAGAAGAAGGAAGATTTCACCTAAATAAATCAGAACAAGCTTAGCAGATTTTGATAAACTTATTTCTATAAATTTCTTTTTTATTTTAGATATGTTGAATGCTCTGAATGAAATATAAAACCTACTTATTTCATTATTAGGTATAGTTATAGAAATCACGGAAAATGATGTATAGTTGTAAAATACATAATAATCTGATATTTTCTTTCAGCGATTTACTAATATTCATATTAAAACAATCTATAAATTCATATATATCACCCATTTAATTCCAACTCACCTTATCTTACACATCCATACAGTTGTCCAATAAAATATCTCTATATTTCACTGGTAATACTTGTATTAATCTGTATTTCTATTATGTTTGGATTATAAATTACTATCTATTTAAGTGAATAATATGCATTTTTCAAAAGAGACAATAATACTGCACCATTAATTAAGAAAAAGGAGAGGCTACTGAGGCAAGCTAAACTTAAGATCTGGCAATTGGTTTTGTAAATCAACTGTGACAATTCATTAGACAATTAGAAAGCATCTACCTCTATTCACTCCACCACAATTTTCCTGAAATCCATTGATTTCATGTAAATCAACTACACAAGAAAATTGAATGATGATAAATCATGTGCCTGCTATAATTTTAGTTGCTGACAAGGATACTTTTGCAATCTCTTTAAGCGCTATTATATTAGGAATGGGTGCTTAGTGAGAATTACTGCATAAGCTGCTTTTACTATAGGCAGATCCTTTCATGTTCTTACATTAGGATAAATGCTGATTACTAGGTTTTTTTTTCTTTTGAGCTTTTTTGTGGGTCCTGGTCTTAATTTGTAAAGTGCCTTCTTTTTAGATTAGCCCCTACTGGACAAAATCCTGATTTATCCAGTTTCTACTTCATATTCTGATTAACTTTTCAGTAGCAGTTACATAAGGCTTTTCATTAAAAGAAAAAGGTTTTAATAAAATTATGTCTTTGAGGAATCCTTCAGCTGAAAAGATTGTGATTTTTGGATTTTCCTCAAAATGGATTCATATTTTTCTGAATGCCAATACATTTGCTACCTTAAAATAGAGGGGGGGAAAAACCCTACTTAAATGTCAATTCATCATAATTCTAGGCAATATTTACCAGGTTTCCAAGGACAGTTTCTGTTTCCTAGTAATTAATAAGCCATTACCTTATTAATATTGCTGTTCTAAACTTATTTAATTTCTATGTGGGCTACTTTTTAAACTAATGCAATCATTATTAATATTACATAGCATAAACTACGTAATTAAATTTATTACTGTGAATTTAAATCTACAGTCATATTCTATAATGGGGATGAGAGTTCTCTAGATGCTATTGCATTATAATTTTAATCAGTGCTAGTTAGTGTAGTATGATAATGTAATATACTGAGGGACACCCATGGTTAACTGAAGTTGTTAGTCGGTGTTATATCCACACACCTGGGAATGAAGCGCCTTTAACAGGAAGGAAAGAAGGAAGGAAGGAAGGAAGGAAGGAAGGAAGGAAGGAAGGAAGGAAGGAAGGAATAAAATAATAAAATATACCACTCCGTAGTGCTTTACTTCACTCTCTAGGTGGTTTACAGAGTCAGCATATTGCTCCCACCAATCTGGGCCCTCATTTTACCAGCCTTGGAAAAATGGAAGGCTGAGTCAACCTTGAGCGGGTCAGGATCAAACTGGCAGTGGGCAGATTTAGCCTGCAATCATGTATTCTAATCACTGTACAAACTCCAGCTTGTTAATAGGTATAGCTAACATGCTGACCTAGTAGTAAGGATTAAATAATAATAAGGTCACCCAGATGGGTTTATCAAAAATGTTCTAACGGCATGCTGTAATTTCTACTATGACTGGCTTTTTCATTTTCTTGTCTTGAAATGTAACAGATAAAAAGTTACATAAATGGTGGTTCTGCTGCCAATGCTTTGTTGGAAGCTCAGTATATGCTCATTCTTGTTTGCATACTTAATAAATTTATGTTGTATTTTCAAAGAAACTTGGTTGTTTTAATTGAACCAGTTTTTGGCCGGAGCAGTATATTAATGAACTGCATTTTTAAGCTTAGGTTAAGGTACATAATCTATATGTACTTTAAACATAGAATTATATATATATCATATTGTATGTTTTATTAGAATTCTTATCTTTACTTTGGAAATCAGCAATAATCAAGGAAATGAACAGCATAGATAGATAAATTTGTAACAAATTTATTTTAAAAGACCTAGGATCAAGTTGAGCCAAATTAAAAAAGGTGGATTTATTGTATCAAGGCCCATTATCAGAAACATTTGTGAATTTTCATAAGCTAGCTGTATTTTAGGAAATCATCAATCATTTCTGTCCTCTTGGGGGAATGAAACAGGAAAATTTGTTTTCAGCACTGAGACAGCAAAGCCAAACATTTTCAAGGTTAAATGGTATATAGAATGTAAATCTTGAGCAGAAGTTTTCTGGCACTTTTATGCATTAGTTGCAATGACTACTGAATGTTAAATGGGCTGCACATAAAAGAATATGCCATGATTCCAGAACATAAAGATATTGAAACATCAAACGTAAGAGACATTTTATAGGTGTCATGATGTAGATGACTAAAGTACATTGCAGACATAATTAAAATCTTTTTCCCCAGTCCTTTCTTACTACATATTTGTTTCTCAGGGGTTTTTAACCCACATTAACCCTGACTACTGCCATACTATAGTAACTTAAATTAATTCTTTTTACTCACACATTTCTGGATCCAAACCCAGCAGACAATGGCTTTGTATTATTGTTTTTATCCCTCTATACTCCTTCTCCCTTTGCTTTTTTTTTTTAAATAAATAAATAAAGGCAGTTCCATCATTTCACTGATTTTCCAATCATCTGAAGTAGAAGATATCTCTTCAGCTTACAAGTATCACAAACAACTGAGGGCTTTCAGGAACATTGAGTGAAACCTTACGTGAGTGAAATCTCAGATAAATAAAACATTGTGAAATGGTAGAACTGAGCCATCAGCAGTTCAAGCTTCACTGAAAGAGCTTTCAGTGTGGTGTTTACCTAAAAAGGAGGCCTCCTTCTGGAATTCAGGAAAGCTTCAAAGATATTTTGAGACAATGGCCTCAAACTCCAGATTGTTTAGTATGATGAAACTTTAGTCATAGAAGCACATTGGATAAATCTGGGACAGTAGACCTCAACGTACTTTCTGGTTCTTTTTTTTTGAAGATGTTTTGCTTCTCATCCAAGAAGCTTCTTCAGCTCAAGAAGAGGCTTCTTGGATGAGAAGCGAAATGTCTTCAAAGAAAAACCATAAAGTCCAATTGCCTCTTGAAAAAGCACCTTTGGGACAACCATGACTGGATGACCAAGAATCTCCATAACCATTAGTCCCATGTTACAACTTTTCTTGCCACATTTGTTAAATAAATCACTGCAGTTGTCAAATTAGTAAAATGGTTGTTAAGTGAATCTCATTTCCCTATTGACTTTGTTTGTCAGAAGGTTGCAAAAGGGGATCACATGACCCCCAAGGCATTGCAACCACCATAAATGTGGGTCAGCATAAGAATGTAAATCATATGACCGTGGGGATGCGTCAATGGCCATAAGCGTGAAAAATGGTCATAAGTCACTTTTTCCAGTGCCGTTGTAACTTCAAACTACCATCAAGCAAACTGTTGTAAGTCGAAGACCTAGTCTACAGAGTTGGGAGAAAAACAAAATAGAAGGATAGGAAAAAAAATCAAATGCCAGTGTGTCGGCACTATCTGAGTTATAGTGGTCTTTGAATATTAACTTCCTCATGCTTTTTAAGCATTATGACATGAAGTCATTTCCCTTTGGCTGTTCTTTTTCTGTCTTTGTTGTTTTAAAAGCATCCATTCTTGTTGATTAACTGTAAGTATGCATACATAACCTTGAACATTCTTTTCAAGCACTTGGCTCTATTTATTCTTAATTTGCTGCAGTAGCGCTCTAGATACCTTTGAAACAACCTACATTTCTTGCATGCAGCTCCATTTCTCTTACAATTTTTTCTATTGCAGCAGTTTATTTGAATGAAATTGCCAGCGGAATAATTACCCAATAAACAATTCATCCCATATAGGTATATAGTGGCAGCATACAAGTTTAATAAAGTTATTGTTGCGATCGATGACACAATTAGCCAGATGTTTAGACTGGCATTTTTATTTACCCATCAAGTCCTTCCCAAGGATCTTGAATAGACAGGTGTTGTTTGAAGTTACTAAAGGTATCATTGCAAGAAGTAAGCTGTTGCAAATAAAGCTGACCTCTGCAATTGACTCAGGCTGATTTTGTTGATATACTATTATTGGTACTATGTTTTCTTCGATTTCTATCTGCGTTTTTTTGTATTTTGTAATTTTCTCGAGTTCTTTTTCCTGTCCTCTGTTGTCTCCCAGGTACTGCAATGTTCATTATCCATTTTTTTGTGTCTTATCAACAGTTGTTAAGTCTGTAGTGTTGTGTGGCAGATGCTTGTCTGCTTGAATTCTAAACTCCCAGAGCACTTTAACTTCTTCATTTTCTATTACTTTGCCTATTTTGTGGTCCCGCCAGTTTTTGCATGCAGGCAAATGATATTTCTTGTAGCTATTCCAATGTAGCTTTGTTGTTAAATTTGCCATGCTGTTAGTTGTAATCAGTTTGTTCAGTTGTCTTTCAGCAACTTAACTAGGTGGTCCATTGTTTCTTCAATTACTTTGCAAAGGTGATATTTGAAAAGGTGACATTATTATTTTTAAGACAACGGTCACTGCTAGTGTTTTGGGGAAAAGATCATAAACTGTTCATTCCTGTTTGACACAAGTATGTAAGCTGCAGAATTTGTGCAATGATGTCATCATATACATGCTATTATTTGACATACACCATAGATGTCTATCCTATAGTATTAAGCATTGTATTGTGAATGCTAAAATGCTATCTATCAACCTTCACTTAAAATTATGTTTAGCTCTGCTGAGGAAATGTTAGCTAATGTGCCAAACTATATAGTGCAGATAATTCTGAAAAAAAATATGGTTTATATTTCCTCCCAGTGGAGGAAGCATGGTTAATAAAGGGGAACATGGGAAACAAGTAGATAGCCTTGAATAAATCTCCTGAAGTAAATGCTTAGTAGCTTATGAGTTGACACTACTACTACTACTCCTAAACTGGTAAGAATTGGTCCTTATTTAAAGACAATGGTAGGATGTCCATATATAATGCAGGTGCTATAAATCTGCTAGAAGAACAATGTGTAACCAGTGTTTAATCATCAAGACAAAATATAATAAGTATATTGAAAGTATATGTATTGTCTATATATGTTTTCAGACTTGAAAGATTCTGTCAATATAGCTGTACAATAAATCGACATTAACTCATCTGGTCATGATTCCTATCTGGTTTACCTGGCAAGATCAACATCAATCTTGCAATTCTCAAATTACAGTTTTTCCTGCCTCTCCCTTACAGTTCTTGCACTGATGAAAAGAGAGTGATAAAAATGTTATAACAATATAATTTGATTTGAAGCAGTAAAAAAAAAGCTATGAAGAACATTTGAAGACAGAGTTCACAGAATGTATTTGGTGCAGACTAAATACCCCTCCTTCATCAAGTTCTCTGGAAGGATCAGCCCAATTGCTCTGAGGTCTACAAATACACTTGTGTACATTTCACTTTTCTAGCAGTCCCAGCAAAACTCTCCCTCTGTACACATTTAGAAGCACAGACATCTCTGGGAAGCTCTAGTAGCAGCCATACAGAGGATAGCTGTTTCAATGCCCCTTTTAAGGAGGGGCATTTTGCTTGCACCAACATTCAGTGCAAGACAACCCTTCAAATTTTGTTTTAGTCTTTCTAAAAAAAGGGAGGCCCTTTATTGCCCCCAAAGTAGTAATTGAGTTTTCAGCAATAGAGTTAGGAACTCACTATTTGTGCAAAAGGATTAAATATAATCCCCCAAAAGTTCAAGTTCATAATTAGGATTTCTCCAGATATAATGGGAAAAGTGATCCAGATCTCAAAGCATTCTATTTACATTTAGTTTTCATTGCTTGCTTTTACTTTTGTGATCTACATTTTCTCTAGGTGTTTAAAGAAAATAGTGATCAATTTAATTTATTAAATGTTCATAGCTACCCATCTCATTAGATTCTGGGCTGTTTATAAAATCCAGAAAACAAGAAAACCAATTAAAACAATTACATGTGCATAGTAGTAACAGTTCTACCATATTTTTCCCCTATATCCACAGAGTAGTAGGCTGGTCTAAGAATTTAAAACAGAGGTCTAATCTACCCAGCCTTAATTGAAAACCTGAATTTATTGTTCAACATTAACTCTCAAATGATTTTATACTGGTTTATACCCTTTCATCTCTCAGTTGAGCAAACCCTAATAGTGGCTATTTTATTTGTATTTGCTTGTCACTTGTCTTCAAGTGTATCAATGAATGAAGTATTCATTCCAAACTAAAATCATTTTGGAGTTTCTCACCTGTTATTACATAACAATGTTAAATGTCTTATATACCACTGATATAAAGAGGAGGAGCAGAAATATCTACATAAAGAAATGACTGCTGAAAATTCATTATTTTCAAAATGCTATAATTGTCACAGCAAAAGCTATTGCTAAATGTGAATGTCTTTCAATTTATTGTACTTTCTTTCTGAACTGGCACTACCAACACATATTACTTAATGTCAGTTAATTCACTGCTTCTTTGTCATTTTTTATTTTTGTCAAACGTCATATCTTCACTTTTCCCTTTATCAAAAGCAGGCCTGTGTTAATTTCATCCCTATTCTTTCTCTCACTTTCTCATTCCCCCACGTTAGATTTCTGCTTCTCTTCCCACTTAGAATGATGAAGCCAAAACATTTATATTATATGTATAACTCGAGCTCACATAATAACATTTTTCTCTAAATTGATCTCTGTTGCATATTAATTGCCACTTAAGGAATGAAAAAATATGTCATAGAAATTCATTTTCCTTGCTTCTTTTATATAAGAGAACAGCTTTTGCTTTGTTCTGCGACACAGTATCGCAAGAAGTTATAGTGTAAACTTCCCATTATGCAAGTTATTTTTCAATAGAGAAAATATAATTTCGGTTACATAGAATTCTTGTAGAATCAGGAGTGCTAGTTTCATTTCATAGTATAGCAGAAAAAAATCACCCAGATATCTAGTCCAGAGGTTCTTTTCCTGCCTTTCCATATTCCATGAATGGCTAAAATGAAAATAGCAGTTTCTTAGAAGAAATTGGGAGCAGAACACATTACATTCAGCACAAATAGACAACCTGGTTCAAAGTGAATCAGGAATTTCACGGAGAAAGATGCCAACAATATTGAGTGGCTGCTCAGTTGGTGAATTCTTTAGTCATCTTTCCAAATGAGTTCTAAAGCAAACCTTTCTTCAGCCGAGTCTCTACATCATTGCTTTCATCTTATCAACAGCCCACAAGTGATATAGCTAAGTCATTTTCAACTACTCTGGTTTTAAAGTGTGTGTGTTTTTTTTTAAATTTGGCTTCAATGAGAGTACAATATGACATACTTTGCAATCTGTTCTCCTGATGGCACACCCTAGAGTGACCCTAGATGATAGAGGCAGTCTGAGGTCTATTGGCTACTTTAGGCTTCTGCAGTTATCTCTCCCCCCTCCCCCGGGGTCTAGGACTTTCCTCTACCTACAGGTGGAAAAGGCAGGACACAGATAACTGCTCAAAGCCTGCCAAGCAAGCTGACTAGCAGCTGGGGGAGCAACACTGCCAGACAGGAGGCCCAGTTCCGCCCAAAATCAAAATTAGCAAAACAGTTCTGTTGGAAGGCAGATCCATGTGAAGGAATTGCATAAAACCCCATAAACAAGCAAACAGGAAAACCTCTCCAACTTTTCTCTGTTATTCACCTTGAAGATCAGCTGCTCAGGAGACTTATTTGGATCTGTGCTTTCACAAGTCTACTGGCCTTCACTGGTTATGCCCATAGTCTGCATGCCTTGAAAGATAGTATTTTAACAAATTGCTAAAGATCTGATTAAGTGCTGCAGATGGATTCCTAATAGCTAGTGAGCAAAACTCGAAGGTTTAGCCAATGGATTCATTTAATCTTACTCAAAAGCAGAATAGCAATTTCTGGTAGGATAGGGATCAACAGTGGGTTCTGGAATTTTGAGTTTGGTAGTTTTTTATCAACAAAAGGCAAAATAAAAATAATTTTAATTGAGCCCTGGGAAACATCCTGAATGAATTCAGGATAGAAAAGCCAGATAGAAGGAGAGATATAAAGAGGGAGAGGGAGAGAAATATCAAGATTCAATAGATAAAGCAAAATTATTTTCGTGTCACCTTGATGTGTTATTTTCATGTACATTTGAAATACCTTGTAAGTCAAAGATGGCAAATTCAAATGTTGAGCGCTCCAGATATTAGCGGTTGACTTGCTGAGACTGATACAGTATTTCATTAGCATCTGGAGGGCCACAAGTTTCTGTCTCCCAAGTAGGGCAGCCAACTTTTGACAAAATTGCAGGATGGTTATATGGAACAATTAATCTGGAACTGCAACTGCAATCACTGTTAAGAATTATTCTTGCAGCAGACAGGTCTGAAGATAACTTGAGAGAATAGTTTCTACCTTTGAGAAAAAGAGATGAAATGGGAGGGGGATACAGGAAGAATTTAGTAATGTCATCTCACCCCATCCCGATGAATCTTGGCTTCCAGTACTGTAAAATAAAAAGCAAAGCCTATAGCAATGTTAAGTCACTCTGAATCATTAAAAAAAATCAAAATTATTTTTAGCTTGCCACTCTGGACATAGGAAAATGCCGTATTTATTTTAGGAGGCATAATTAGGAAAAGTGCAGTCAAATGACAGAGGGAAGTTGCCAGATGCTAGAAATAGACGATTGTACAGTTCTTATTACATTGTTTTTTTTAAAAAAATGAAATGACACTGTGGGGACTACAGAAAATTATCTCATTTCTTTTTTAAATAAATATTATCTCACTTCTCTTTTTTCTTGTGTATGTTAAGTGTCAGTGTTAACTTCTCCAAAAAGTTATTCTTTTTTTTCTATCTGCACATAATTAGAGCCAGTGTGTGTGAATTTGGCAATTTCAGTATCACTTAGCTTCTGTTTCCAAGTTTAGGTTCATTCTATCTTGTTCCTGTCTCACTGTAAAAACACTATTAAGGTTTGGACTGAGATTTCTATGCATTTAATGGGCATTTCTCAACATATATACATTTCTGACATCTCTTTGGGACTTATAAATTCATTTAACAATCACATCTCTTTAACACATTTCATTATTGGGTGACATTATGCAACAAATAAATGAATAAATGAAGCACATATAAGATTATGCTGCCTGAGAAATTCTGAAATAAGAAATGAGAAATAAGCATTAATGTCATTCATTTATTATTATTTTTAAATAGTTATGATATTTATTTATTAATTTGTCAAATTTATATGTTCCTATGTAGGGCCCATATATGAATGAAGGAGAAGAAACAGCAGTAAGGAAAAATTTAAGTCCCACAATATAATATTTCATTACTATAATCATATATTGTCTAGTAACAAATTATTACATGGTTTGGGTAGGACAAATCTAAAGGCATTTACTGAGAAATGAGCTCCACTTATTTATAGTAACTTCTTTTCTGTATATATAGCATTTTGTCAGCATTTTGTTTGTTACTCTCTGTGGAGAATGGTGGTTTAATAATAGCATCTCTTTAAAACATTAAATAAGTAATAGAAATTGGAGTTTGGGAAGTCTTTGATGTCTTATTGCTAATTATTCAGTGCTTTGGCCAGAGGCATTCATTTCAGCCTCGACAAGGACAAAATATGCATTGTGATGCCACAATACAGCTGGGACAGTTAGTAGATTCTGTAAAGAAGCTTCACGTAGCTTCCAAATTGTGACTAGCTTTGAGGTTATCCTGAAGATGAATCTTAGCTTGACAGGAACTTTTAAGCCTAAATAATTGGCTCTTTATCTTAATTTTCTTTTTCAGACAGTTCTACTTATTGTGATGTACCATCTGTTTTTATATCCAGTACAGAAATTTTGGCACTTTGCTGCATGGCAAATTTGTTTCATTTTGTAAGCTAGCCTTTTTTTTCTTCCCAAATGCCAGTTAGCAATCAGAATAATATTATTTTCTTCCTCCAAAATTCTGCATTTACTTCTTTTTCTGAATATAAAGTAATTTTCCATTATATTAGAGCACTAAAAATATAGAGAGGATTATATTCTTTAGCCAATTGAAAGTTTATCATCGGTTGGTGTCCATATTGTTTCAGTTGATAGAAATTTCAGATTTCAAAACAGAAAATGAATAAACAATATTCCACACCCAGCTCACCCTGGCCAGTGTACCAATCTGTCAATTATACAGTGTAATCCAAAATATTTTGGTCTGCCAACTTGATTTGATTTGATTCTTTCATGAGAGAACCAATTTGTGGCAATACTAAGGCAAATGTGGATGAGTGTGCCAGATACCTATGGACATTTTATGTGAGTGTGCATCTGCTTTCACTCGAAAAATTATCCTCCCTGTGTCCAATGCAAAACAAGCGTATGTGACACATTTTTAATGTTGCAATTACTCAGACAGTAATAGCTGATCTCTCAAATTCAGTAATGGAGTACATGAATTTTTCCCCATGTGACAAATGAAGTGTTTTTTCTTTATATAATGAGACAAAATATGAGGACATTTGAAAATTGGATTTCCAGTATCTAAAGGCCATCTTTCACTTACATGAACTGTATAAGCTGAATTTAATAAAACATCTCTCCTCTACTTCTATTTATTTATGGAATTTAGTTCTCAAGGTAGCCATTTCTGAGTATCTCTGCATGTGTTCAACTTGTTACTTCGGTATATTACATATCGACCTTCAGCAGGAGAGAAATGGCTATGTGAATTTACTTACTTATTATATTTATGTACCATCACACTCAGAGAGATCAGGGCAGTGTGCAGTCAAACCCAAAACTTGATATAACACCAGTAATAAATAATAATACCTTAAAATGGCTAAACCTTTCATAAATCTCTATAACCAGCAATAATAAGAGGCATGCAGATGACATATAACCTTCTGGACAGTTCATTTTAAAAGGGTTTTCATACGGTCAGAAGCAAGGGGACCAACCAGATTTCTGATGAGAAAGTTCCATGGGATGGGTGACATTGCTGAAAAATAGGAACCCCATTAGATTTCACATAGAGAAGAATCCATCAGCATCTGGATTTGATATGTGTATGGTTGATGGGTAGGATCTACCAGCAAGAACCTGGATGACAAGTATTATTATTATTATTATTATTATTATTATTATTATTATTATTATTATTATTATTATTATTATTATTATTAT
>JANHFL010001202.1:43084-59789 GCA_032468155.1 Oxyrhabdium leporinum | reverse complement strand
CTTCCTTCCTTCCTTCCTTCTTCCATCTAATGTTATAAACCTGAGTAGCTCCCAACTGTAATCGAAATCAACAAAACATTCCTGACACCCAAATACAGCATATGTCCACGTATGTTTTAACAATTGTAGAGCTTCCTTGAGCTGCAGATTCTCATCATCTTCAGGCATATGAAACTCAAGACCTGCGGCCTGAATCAGCCTGCGATATGGTCGGATCCGGCCCACGGGGCTGTCCTGGTCTACCCAATGTGAAGAGGAAAGATAAGGCCAGCGTGGCTTCAGCCCAGTCTACCCAATGTGAAGAGGAAACATGCCAGAAATTTAGGAGAGTGGCATCAAGCTGGTCACGCCCTGCAGTTGGCCACACCCATCCAGTCAACCCCCCGAGGTCAACCACAACCCTGCTGTGGCCCTTAATGAAATTGACAGCCCTTCCCTAAGACTTGCAGAAAAAGCCAGTCTTTACATTGTGGCCCTCAATGTGGCTCTGCTGTGGCCCTCAATGAAATTGACAGCCCTTCCCTAAGACTTGCAGAAAAAGCCAGGTCTTTACATTATTTTGGAGAGCCATGAGTGCAGGGGCCTGCCAGTTCTTAGAGGGAAGCATGTTCCAAGGAACGGGATGCTACCAAGGAAGTATGTTGCCTATGTCCCACCCTGACAAATCTTGAGTGGGCAGATATCCTCAGGGAGAGGGAATAATGCAAACATTCCGGCCTTGTGCCATTTAGGGTTTTAAAGGTGATAATTGCATCTTCCATTGCACCTGGAAGGAAACTGGAAGCCAATGCAAGCTCTTGTAGCAGTGGTGTAACATTGGCAAACCAAGGGGTGCCCAAACCATTGCATGCTGCTGCGCTCCAGACCAACTGTAATTTCAGGATAGTCTCCAAAAGCAGCTTCATGTAGAGTGCCCTGCAGTAATCCAACTGAGAAGTGATATGGCTCATGAGCAAGGCCTCCCAGTCTAGGAAGGTATTTTCCTGAAGCCCTGTTTCTTGATCCAAAACAATGTAAGAAATGAATAAATGGTGTCATAGTGGACCACCATTTAAGTATGAGTCAGCAGCGTGGTGAGGTGCCAAAAAAAGCCAATGCAGTCCTAGGTTGCATCAAGGGATAGCATCAAGATAACAAGAAGTGATAGTGCTGCTTTACATGACACTAGTGAGGCCACACTTGGAATACCGTATCCAGGTCTGGTCACCACCAATACAGAAAAGATGCTGAGACCTTAGAAAGAATACAGAGAAGAGCAACTAAGATGATAAGGAGCCTAGAGATTAAACCTTATGATGAACGTTTGTGGGAACTAAGTATGTTTAGTCTAATAAAGACAAGGCCTAGCGGGTAACACAATAGCTGTCTTTCAGTATAGAGAACAGGGTGTTGACCTATTCTACAAAGCACCTGAGGGCAGGACAAGGAGTAGTGGGTGCAACCTGATTAAAGAAATCACATTTGGAACTAATAAGACATTGTCTGACAGTGAGAACAATTAATCATTGGAATGGCTTGCTTTCAGAAGTTGTGGGTACTCCATCATTGGAGTTTTTCAAGAAGAGATTTGTCCAGAATGGTGTAAGATCTTCTTACCTTGGGTAGAGGGTTGAACTAGAAGACCTCAAAAGTCCCTTCCAACTCCATGATTCTAATTAGCACACTAGATGAATCTGTGCAAAAGTCTCCTTCCCAGGGCCAACACCTGCTCTTTGAACAGGAGCTGTGAGTCTAGAAGGACTCCAAATTGTGTTTAACCCTGTCCAGGGGATTGCAACACCAGCAAAAGTCAAAGATGGTATCCAACCTGAATCAGTGGGACCAAAGATCCATAGCCATTCCATCTTGCTAGATTTGAATTGAAGTTGATTCCTCCCATCTAAACCCTTGTAACCTGCAGAAACTGGGCCTGTGCCAGGATAGTGTGATTGGTTGACCAGGAGTGGAGATTTACTGCTATTATCAACATTCTGTTGATAAGCATCTTGTGCTGCATGATGATCTGTCCCAGTGGTCTCATGTAGATGTTAAAGGGGAAGGATAAACATTTGTATCTTAGTTTTATCTCTACAATGTAGAGCAGATATGCTATTGAACTACAGTATATTGAGGAAATGCTTATTTTAAATACTGGTTGTATAAACTATATGGTAGCAGCTCCCTCCCTCCATGACTCTGTCTTGGTTCTTCCATTTTTGTTCCATAGCTCCATAAGAGAAATGGTTTTCTGAAGCTCAGTTTCTTGATCCAAAACAAATTAAAAAAATGAAATTGTTACAACAGGTTGGAGGCCTATCTGGTTCAATATTTGGTTCTCAAGACATCCAACCAGATGTTTTCTGGGAAACCAGAAAGCAGATGCATGAATGCATGATAGCATTTTCTATTTATGTTTTCTAGCTTCTGTCTCGAGATTCTCAGATATCAGCAGATTTTTCCATGAACTTGTCTAACATAATTTAATTGTTAACTATGTGCTGCGTGAACCATGTTAATTATTTATGTGCTATTTTTTTTATGCTTTTAGCATTCCTGAATAATCCTGGAGTTTAATATTATAACAGGGAAATGTTGAGTCTGATATTTCACCTTTACTTCCTTTGTTTCTTAAAAAAAACCCCAAGTATATAGTAAGTTTTTCTCATTGGGAGAACATTGATGGACTATCCTTGCATCTTTTCTATCTCTATATCAATACAGCAATCTCAACAATCTCTTCCCTTTTGAAGCTTAGTGATAGAACTTTTCCAAGTACCCACCATAATTCCAGTATTTTCCCCCTGGTCAGTTATAGCCAGCTTAAACAATTTTATGTTTATTTACAATAAATTATATGCAATATCTTTTCAGTTTGGGAGTCCACCACTTTAAGTGTTATCCGTTTAAACCAATGTTGTCATCAGCTTTAGTCATTTCACTACACTCCTCAAACTCTAGGAATTACATTTCTTTTAATGATCCCTGGCTGAAGCCTTATTGTGTGCTTTTTGGCTGATGCCAACATAGCCACATATCATGGGAAGCCAAGCTTATTAAAGGGAAACATGGAGCAGATCAATTTCTCAAGACCAGTTTGAAGTGAAACTGAGATGGCAAAGATCAAACAAGTTTAAAGTGACAAAGAAAAGTTTATTCTCCGTTTGCTTTCGCAGCCAATAAATAAAAGGCAACATAGGCCAGTGTGAAAATTATTTCAGACATTGGGGCATAGTTAATGCTTTCTCAAACAACAAGTAATGGGCACCATGGCAAAAAAATTGCTTGTGACAAAGTATACCATTGTATAAAAACTGAATAAAAAGATTCTTTTGCTTTTTCAGACCTAGAACCATGAAACCACAGCTAAATATATTCCCAGAGTTGGTTATACACCCTTTAAAAAATATGCAAGAAGAAAAGCTGAACCAGTATGCACTGTATTTATTAGATGTTCCTGTTTCTACTTGTGTCTTAGAATAAAGAGTTGGAAGAGACCTTGGAGATCTTCTAGTCCAACCCCCTGCTTAGGCAGGAAGCCCTATACCATTTCAGACAAATCTCTTCTTAAAAACTTCCAGTGTTGGAGCATTTACAACTTCTGGAGGCAAGTTATTCCGCTGATTAATTGTTGTAACTGTCAGGAAATTTCTCCTTAGTTCTAAGTTGCTTCTCTCCTTGATTAGTTTCCATCCATTGCTTCTTGTCCTGCCCTCTGGTTCTTTGGAGAATAGCTTGACTCCCTCTTCTTTGTGGCAGCCTCTGAAATATTGGAGCACTGCTATCTGTTAATCTGTTAAATTCATTGCAAACAAGCAAGCAAATAAATAAAGGTAACTTACTCTTTCTTATGATCATTGACAAAAACAAATAAACTTCATTAATAATTTCAAATTAACTCAGTTCTAAACAGAAGAATTCAAAATACATGCTAACAACACTTTCAGTAGAAAAGTATATAAGCATTTGATTTGGGAAGACTAGTACTGCACCAGAATTTGATACTGCAAAAATATTTGTCCTTTGTGTTTACTCACACAGATTCATCAGATTTGTGAAGAGCCTTGTTTGAGCAGAAAATGAAGGTAGAATAGATATTAAAAAGCATTAATTTTGTATGTTTCCTTCAAATTGTTTAAAGATACTTGAAGCAGGTGATACTTTTGTTAATATACAAGGCAGATCAGATAGCACCAATCTGCCTTGTTTATTAGTACAGACATACAAAGTACAGATTTCAGTACTTTTTCAGTTGTTTGTGTGTTTTTGTCAACACTGGCTTCTTATTTAGATTTCAAAGTTTTAGGGTACTTTGGCTGGCCTCATTGTTGGCTTTTAATTCTGGGCTGTTGAACATGTTATGGTTCCTTTTGTACTTTTTCTAATCTAAATCATATTCCCAATTCTTTTTAAAATGTGCTAAAAGTATAAAAGTACACCAAGGCAATGTTTTATAGAACACTATTCCTTTTTAAAATATCTGAAATAACAGAGGCATGTGCAGTTGATAAAATCAATCATTTGTAACAAGCATAGGGCTAACAATAGTTCTTGAATTTGTCATACAACGAAGCTTGAGTTTAAAAATAGTTATTATGCTAAAATAACTAGATATTTTCTTCATTAAGCCTTAAAAGATATTCCTTTGTTTTAAAATGAAAACTTCCCCCACCCCCAATATGTAAAAGCCCTGTGAGAAATATTGTGCTAATTCTGGGAGATTCAAAAATTGGAGTGCATTATTTATTGAGTCTGGAGATAGACAATCATCACAGAAAATGTTATCCTTAATGTTAATCTCTATATCATATAAAAAAAACAATTTAAAAGGACAATTTAATGGGTATAACTGAACCATCTTTTTGATTATATGAATAAATTCCATAACAGATACTATCTCAGGATTAGTTTAGTGTGACTCTTTACCATATCCTTCAGCCAGACATTATATAATTCCTTTATGAAAGTTTTATTTTCAGGGTTCAAGCATACGGGATCTGGTATGACATGTTTCCTGGTTAGAAAAGGTCAACAGCTGAAAATAAGCCCTATGGATATTTAAGCATCACAACATGGTTTCTAAAAAAAAATGGCATACATTTATCTCTGTTTGACAGATACTACTAAACCAATAGCCAGTGACCTTTTATATGTAATCTAATGGGCAAAAAATGTATCTTTCCCCTTCTTACCTCCTTGTCAAATCCTAACAAGGAGTAAAGTTAGAATAGATTTTCATACCAGAGTTCTAAAGAAGATACTGAAAACACAGTAGATTTATTTATTTATATATTTTGCACCATTTCAACACCAACCCAATTTACATAAGTGTGCATGCATTACAAATACCATATTCCCCTAAGAATATCCCATAAAAACAACTCAAAAGTCAGGGGGAAAAATCGTTCTATCCTGTCTGATGTTTGAATTAAGTGAATTAAATGTTTGAATTACGAATTAAAAGAGATGATGATCTACTTTCTGTTGCAACAGACTAAATAGCAACGAGAACCTGCAGCGTGAATTGGCTAAATTACAAGTTATTTAAATTTTTAATATTGAACTGCAGACCCAGTACTTAAAATTAGATGGGACTTTCTTCCATCCCCAATTTCTTTATATCCCCCCCCCCCAGCATATTGGAATTAGGAAGTAATTGGGGTAGGTTGATAATTCTTTCCCAAAAGAGCATTGCTCTTTTAACTGAGTTGCTAACGTAACACACACACACACACATACACACACGTTCAAACTTTATGTTATAGCTACTGTGAAGAACAGCTGAACTTGAAGATTTTATCTGTGGTGACTGTTTGGACTTGTCTAAAGAAGTAATGTGTTTTTTCCTTAGTGAAAGTGTTTAATATAACAGTGGAAAGCAGATATTTTTGGGTGAGCAAAAATGATCAAAAAGTTTGGATCGCTTCATGATATCTATTCTACGGAGAGCATCCATTGAACTGCAGATGTGTGATAATTTGATTTTGTCATACAAAAGTCAGATCAGGGTCTACTTTGAGCATGAAAAACCACCCTCACTCTCTTCCATTTGCATATGCACATTCTATTTTGCTTTGGAACATGTGTATGCCTAGTTTCCTTGTGGGAAAAAGCAAAGAATTGAAAATATAAAGAAAAGGTTTAATGTATTACAAAGATAAGAAGTGCATCAAATTGGTTTTCCTTCTCTGCAGTACCTGACTATCTTCTGAACAAAAGATCCCTTATAATGATGCAGAAAGAATTGAACAGATTAGCGGTGAATCCAGCACATAAGAAGGTAGCACAAACATCCATGTGTTGCCTTTGGTGAAAAGCTGAAACATACTTAAACCAATGATAGTTCTTTAATGAGACTGTGAAGGAAAAGTCCATTCTTTACCAGCATTCTTTTTTCTTTCATTGCCCTTTTCAATTCTGTATGTATGGGAAATTTGAAAGTTTTTAGATCTAGTGAAGATTGGATGAAAATGTGTATTGCATTCTGTTAGCCAAGAAATTGGCTTTGGATTTGATGAATTGCTCTTATTAACAATAGAGTGTAGTAGAAATTGTTCAAAGGTAAGTGAATACTAAACTTCAATAAAAGGCATATTCCACGTTCACTACACAAAAGGGAAACATCCTATTCAAAGCTTTGCTTTTTACATAGAAGAAAAAAAGAAGAAAGAATATATGGGGTGTTGCTCTCTGGAATAGGAACTATTATCTATACTGTGATCCTAAAGGCACTTTGCATCTCTGTGTGAGACTGTGTGTATATGGGTGAAAATTATTTTACTGAAGCAGTAGGAAAGTGCGTGGCATCTTCTAGCTATTTAAAACTATATTACTCAGCATATCAAACAGCAAAACATAATCAGATCCCAAATATATTAAATTGGATACCTTGAATATACTAAATTGGATAGCCTCTGTCCAGCATGTTGGAAATTAGTCCTTGTGCAACTCTATCATGAATATGGTTTGAATAAAAGTTTATTAGATGGAACCAAATGCAGTACCTAGGGTTACCATTCCTAGCGACTGTCACCTGGCCACTAGGTGGCAATTAAAAAGGGATACATGGAAAATAATGTTTTGCTGCCATCTAGTGGTTGCAGCCAAGTCTGATTGGGGAGCCCTAGATATATGTGTTCCATTTGTGTTCCTTTGTGTTCCATTTTTCTCAGGTATTCACCTCAAAATGTCATAAGCAATTCAAATTTTAATATCTAAAAGAATAGTGATTCCATTTAATTTATGCATTTCCAGTTATTCTTAAAACTTGAGGATGTTAACTATTAACATTAAATATATATATTTGAAGTTCTGAACCTCTGCTGAGTTTATGGGTAGTGCATTTTCTCCAGTGGCAGGAAGTTATTCTGCGTGTAAACTTCAGCTAACATACTGTTCTGTTCATGGGTCCACAAAGGGGAAGGCTGACGATGTCTTCACAAGATTGTCTCTCTAGCAGCTGTTCTGAGTCTGTTTGTCATCAAGGGTGATATCAACAAGAGCTTTGTCTATTCCCTTTTTCCCTTGGACAACAGACTGCTTTGTATCTGCAAATAACTGTCTTGTGGTGATGTTTACTAACAATTTCTCTTTTTAGTCTTTGTGCAGCATGAGGAACTGAGGAAATTTTGGGTGCTTACAAGACCAGGACTAGGACCAACCATATCTCTCCCACATGCAGTATCCTGTTCCTTGATACCTGTCTATATGTCCTATTTTCATTTACTCAGCCACCAGCATAGCCATGACTACAGCTGGGGGGAGGGGGGAGTGTTCAGCTGCAAGTTAGACTGCCTAATATCACAGCTATCTGTTAAATATAACAAAGAAATGGTGGTTTGCTGCTCTTCTTTACTTTTAGAAGAATAGCCAAAGAAAGACTTGTATCTGGCAATGCTAATGGCAATGGGACATTTTCAATTTTATTTATTGCTTTTCCCCATGAAGGAGAAGTTGAGAGGATTTTGGTAGCTCCACCACATGGGGAAAGCTTGATGTTTACGGTAGGATAGTTATTACAAATCATTAGTCAGCTGGAAATACAGCACCGCTTGGTTCTTAGGCTTTGATGATTGTTCTCTCCATTGCAAAGTCTGCATGAGTGAAGGCTATTGCAGTGTGAACTTGTGAATAGAAATGATGCTGTAGGACGTGGCTCTTACAGTTCAAGCCAATGATGGTAAATATATGAAATAGATTTTCCGGTTCTCATCAGTGCATTTCCTCATATATTGTAAATTCAGAAGATGAGCCAAATCCTGGAAGAAAATTAAGATTCCAGTTAAACAAAACTAGGCCACACAGAACTGGCTGTTTATAGAATGTTATAAACCCTTTAAATAAATAATCAAGCAACCAACATATATACACTATGATAAGAAAAGTATGTTAAGAAAAGTATGTTAAGATTATATATATTCATTTCCTAAACTTATATCAGCAGAAGCAGTGATGTGCCATGAAATCAGCATTGACTCTTAGGCACCATAGACATAGAATGTTGTCTTATGCAGTCACTCAAAGTCAACATGACTTGATGCTATATCAGGAGGTTCTGCCCCCAGCCTGTCCTTCAGGTCCTTCAGCTGGAAATACAGAAATAGTCTTAATCTTGACAAAAATAATGAAATGAGCAAACCCTTCCCAAGAACAGTCCTGCCTGCAAATGTGATTTAAAGATGAAAGAGTTTTTTAACCAAGAGTTGATGAAATGCCTCTGAAGAATTCATTTCTCTTACCTTTATTCTTCATTTTGGTCAGCATTTCAGATAGAAATATATTAACATCACAGGAAAAAAAACCCTGTACATTCCCATTTCTTTCTGTGGATTGCCTACATGAAGACTAGGCCTGCTACAATACTCCAAATGTTACTAAAGTCTTATCAGTGCAACCACTTACTCAGCCCTGCAGCATGAGAACTTGCAGACTATCAATAATTAGGAGACTACAATTAGGTGGGCTCCAGATCTATTTTATGTGAAGTTTTGAGCACCTCTAATCCTATAAATACTTGTTTTGTTTTGCTTTCATTCTGAAAATAGGAGGAATGAGAACATCTGAGTTTTGACTGACAGGGAGATAATAGAATTTGGGATACAAAGAAATACATTGTAATATATTTTTGATATTTTGTTCTGTGAAATGGAGCACAGTTTCTCTGTAGTTGGCAAATATTGAGAAAAAAATAATTATCACATTGCATTCAGGAACATGCCTGAAAATGATATGCTGAGAGGTGGACATTACATTTGTTTTGATTACGGTTTCATAGTGTAACCATACAATCTAGTGTCTGTTGAATGAAAAAGGATCTATAATGATCAATGAGTTGCAAATAGCATATGTGGCTATTTTGACAGACTGTCAGTTTTAAAATAAAAATTACACAGTCTTTAGTCACCTTGGGGCACAATACTTGGTCACATTTTTAAACAGTTGTTTTCAGATTATTACCATGTCTAAGCATTTCCATGAAACCCAGACTTAGTATACATATACAGGTAAAAATCAATTTACAATAACAATTGTGATCAGAATTTCTACTGCTAAGCAACATGATTGTAAAATCTACTGTCAATACCTATCAAGAGCAATTCCCTTATGTCATTAACTGAATCAATGTTGGAGCATTCACAAAAGGTGAGGAAGGAAGGAAGAAGATTGTGGACAATACGTAAGAGGCATGATGTGACATGGAGATGGTGTACAAGTGTATGAGGGAGTGTGCAAGAGGTACTGCATGAATTGGGAAGGGTGGGAAAGAGACAGACGTGTGTAGTTGAGATGGGACCCCAAGACACTATCTGGGTTGTGTTGGGTTGCAAGGGTGCATAGTAGGTGTAGCATGGATTGAGTGGGTACATGTGAGATCTGCATGAGTAGAGGGAGGTCAGAAAGATGTCCAAGGTTGCGTGAGAGGTGCTGTGCAGAAAGGGTGTGTGAGGGTTTGCAAGAGGTCCATGAGATTCAGAAAGAATTTGCCACACAGGTTGTGGTAGGTGTACAAAGGTGCGCAAATGACCAGCACTACACTAATGCAGAGCGGCTGGGGGAAGGTGGATGGGTAGGGCAGACTTACCTTAATGACTTGTGATCTTCCTTGCTGGCTTCACCTTTAACTTTCTGAGGGAGCCAGCGTGGAAGGTTGCAAATGGCAATCATGTGATCACAGGGTGCTTGGCAGGCAATCATAGGTGTAAATGGGTTGCCAAGTGACCAGATCATGCTCACATGGTTCCCACGGTGCTGGCCAAAACTCATATTCAGCCATTCATTAAAATGAAAATGTTGCATTTGAAAAGGATTGTATGCTATGAGATACACATTATTTTTTATTTCTTGCCCTGATCTCATATGTTAGTATTTTTGTAGTCTTTTTTTTTTCAAAAGACTAAAAGTTCAATATATATCCACCCTACTCCCCTAAAAGTCAAGCTTTTCTTTGATGCTTTCCATTGTTTGCTTTATTTAAGGGCTTTGCAGGTTTTGTGTGTATGTCTATGTGAGTGTGTGTTTTTATCTAATTAACGTCCCTGTTTGCAGTGGTAGCATGTGTCAGAAAAGCAAAAATCTCAAAGGAACATAAATTTGTGTCCAATTGGCTATGTTCCAATTCCAAATTTAATTTTAGATATGAAAGCTTGACAATGATGGGCAAAATCTTCTGTGCTTGATAAATGATGGGACTAAAATATATAGTTGCCATTATATTTCACTTCAAATAAGTTATATACAAAATAACTTTTTCTTTTCCTATTTCTTGTAAAATGCTCTCTCCTTCTCTCCCCCCTCCCCCCCCTCTCTCCTAATAGCCTTTAATCTTCAAATATGTACTGAGGCTGATGACATAACCTTACTGCAACTCTAAGAGTACATTACACTAGCAATTCTAATAGTTGGACAAATTATAATAATTAATGTTGCAATATAAAGAAAAAAAGACTATAAAATCACTTAGGAAAAGCTTCCATATTGCCAGCTGAAATCCATCATAGTTATTGCTGTAAAATTACTCAAGATAGCATTAACCAAGTTTTGAAAATTATTCTATGGCATTAAAGAATAAGGGTAAAATAAGGTTAAAAACATAGTGGATGAAAATTTTTGATTGAAACAAATTTATAATCATGATGGACAACACAATCTAAATCATGTAGTATTTGCCTTTATACCGTTAGATAAATGTAGAGATGAAAAGAGACTTGAGATATTGCCACAGTCCTGTTTCATTTCCCAAATACTACCTGTATTTTTATTTTTATTTTTGCTAAAAATAGTTTATGTAAGGATTGCATAGAAGACTTATGAAAATGCATACTCATTCTTCATATGCAAATTATAGAAAGCATAGATATAATAAATTGGAAAAATGCATATTTTGGAAGATGAAAAATGCAAGTTCTTGCCTGTACAATGCATTCACAACTATTTGCACAAAACAAGAAATGCATATGTTTTTTTTTCTTCATATGTACATGTCGACTGCTAATATTCAACAGCACTCAGATATAAGCTTAGAAATGGATGGCTGAAGAATAGACTTGCTGATAGTTATCTAACTAAGTGGCTGGTAGCATTGAAATATGGACTGTGGGGAACAGCTGGTACAATGAAACAAGAAAATATCTGCATTATTTGAACACCAAATTAAGGGAAGTTACTGAAAAAATTGATAAATAAGCTTATAGGAAACTATGTGGGATTCTAGCAATAGTCAGACTAGCTCTAGTACATAGGACTAGCCTCCTTTATGTTTAAGCCATGTTTAAGCTTAAATCATTATAGTTGAATCTCTATTTTTACTTTAGGAAGGTAGCATCAAGGCAAGATATACATTGACTGATGGACTGAATGACTATCTGAATTTAAGATGAACAAAATTTGAGAAAAATAAAATGTTCCCTGTAACTCCTCCTTAGAATTTAACTAGTCACATTACAGAGATTATATGCAATCTTCTTTCCCTAAACGTTAGTTCATTACCACCGGAGACTTCCACCATCTTGTTAGATAAGTTCAACATTTTGTATAATTTGTCAGTTCCCAGAACTTGCAAGCAGCTCTAGGAATCTGAAATGCAATCTTTTCTTTTATTATTTTCAAACAGATGTCAATGCTTTGGGGGCACCTATTACATGTTACAGAGATACTTGTAAGGTTACATGCATTATAGAACCTTACGTTTTTTACATAGTCTTCACAATCTGCTCATAAATGTATTTTCTGCCTTCGTGCCTCATATATTTGGGGATTTCTTTTTTCATTTGGCTGCAGAATTCTTTCTCAAGTAATTTGGCCTTTTCCCATCTGTAGATTTTAAAACTCACATGGGACTGAATGCTATTATATTTGGGAAGAAATAGGAGAAAACCAATAAGCTGCAGAAAATAAGCAAAGGGTTAGGTTAACTTGCAGTAGAAATGTTACTATTGTCAATAGTGAAGCCATGATACAAACTTGTGCCCTCAAGGAGTACAGGATGAAACAAAGCTACTGTACACCCATGTGCTATAAAGATCTAATCTACCTTTACTCGTCAGCTCAATATTTCATACCTGCAATTTTATTAAAAAAGAAATACAGTAATTAAGTAAAGGGCATGTTATGCATGCTTATTTAGAAAATATTATAATTCTCTTCATTTTAGAGCTGGATTCAAGAACTGACAGAGATGCAGTATTTCCAAGCACAGTTCTCTTCTTTCTCTTACCTTAAATCTGAAAAAGAACCCATTACCCCACTTTCACCTTGCAATGCACTACTGAGATACACTATTTTATACAGAAAGCCTGCTTAATATCACTCCCCAGGAGAACAGATCGTAACATTCTCTCACTTCACTGATATTGTATCTTGAGTCATGGCCTTGTGAACTTCAGAGGCCAAAAAAAGGAGAGAAAAAATTAAAAGTGTTGACTCCCCAATTCCTGTTCTAGAAAAAGTGGAAGAAACTCAGACATGTCTAATTATTTTTCTCTGGTTGGTCCAGTATCAGCCTCCCTGTACGGTGGGTGGATATGAAATAGAACGGTAATTGTGTTTTGAGTTCAGATGAAAACAACAGCATTTCAAATGTTTTGAGTTGGCTGTGTGTTCTGTCAAAATAAAGTTGGGAATGGTTCAAAGGTTCTGTAAGAATAGGACTCACATGTTTGGTATGATGTGATGTGATACATATGAATTCTATTCTTACAGAACATTTGAACCATTCCCATCTTTGCTTGACAAAACACAGATCACTCAAAACATTTAAAATGCTGTTGTTTGACTAGCCCCATGCAATATGAACAATGGTGAACAGAATTCACACAGGGCATGATAGATGTACAGACTCTATAAGTGGGGAAAAATACCATCACCAAATTGTAACTGTGGGGTGGAAAAACAAACTATCCAAAACAGAGTGCCAAAATAGACCCTTATAATGGAGACCTTGCTAATTTCCTGGCTGTGACAAATGAAGCAAAAAAAATACACTTGTAATCTAGATATTCTTTTGTAATATTTTAGATTTTATGTTTCATATTTTGAATTTGTCTGTGTCTTTAACAAAATGTGATGTGAATGTGCCATATGATAAATAAATCACACGTGTAGTGTCCCAGCCTTAGAAAACAATGGGAACACAGGTTTCATACCTTTGTTCATTTACCGCTACTGAGGTCACAAACATTGATGGGAGATAGTTTAGGCTGATTGGTATCAGCTTTTCTACATGGCAGAAAATTTGGCAAAGGGTGTTTAAAAATGCAGATAGAAAACCAGGAACAATAGTAGCAGTTACCAAAAAAATCAGTGATCCAAGAGATTTCTTAATACTGGAAGAGAACTTTTCAACATCTTGCTCAACATTTCAGCTTGGCCCTCTGGCTCTTGAAGAAAGAATGCTAATCTTTCTCATCAACACTATTGAGTTACAGCTATATGTGCAAAATATAGTCAATGTCAAATGATTCTATCAACTTCCCCCTCCCCCAATTTTCTACTCCAACTTTAGAATGGCTCTTCTCACTGGACATGTTTTACTGTCAGAACACTTTTCCAAATTTACCAGAAATGGTCCAAATTCCAGATAACCCAATTTCAAAATCAGTCTACTTCAGCAACATATAAAGGAAATGGTTTTTATAGAAAGGATAAAACCTGATAAAATCAAAGGCTGTTTTAGGATGGA
Source organism: Oxyrhabdium leporinum (assembly GCA_032468155.1). NCBI lineage: Eukaryota > Metazoa > Chordata > Lepidosauria > Squamata > Cyclocoridae > Oxyrhabdium > Oxyrhabdium leporinum. The sequence continues at coordinate 45,637 of JANHFL010001202.1, read as the reverse complement.
ATATGTTGACAATGCAACACTTTACATATCTTAAGTAACAAAGATTATTCTTTGCAGTTAGTAAAAGCCAGCCAGCCATACCAGTAGAGAGCAGACAGAAATACAAATGTGTTCTGCATGATGCATTTCTATCAATTTTGTTAGCATTTTCTTTTCAAACAGTTTTAAATTTTTAAATCAAGCAATATTACTATATAGAGTTTTTTTAAAAACCAAGTTGCTCTCTACAGTATTGAAAATACCATATCATTTGTATTTTTCAGTGTGTATTGCTACTTTTACCATCTAACTCAACACTTCCAAACTTTTTAAACAAATGATATCTTTCAAATACAATTTTCCAACCATAATCCTACTAAGTCTCCTGTTGACCTATTAAATCACATTCAGAATTGTCTTTCAGTGTTAAGTTTCAAGATCATCAAATGCACAGGTGTCAAACTCACTGCGACATATTGCCGTCAAGTGATGTTTCATGACTTTTTCCCTTTTGCGGAGCTAGAGTGGGCTTGGCCTTCGCATGATGCATCTGGCCCATGGGCTGCCAGTTTGACACCCCTTATTCCCACATTTACTCTAAAGTGTTCTTTTTCCCCATCTTTTTCCATGGACAGAGTGAGAGTGATAGCATCACCTGAATCTTCAGATCTTTTCATATCCTTAGCTTTTGTGATGTCATAATCGTGGTTCATGGTATCTCTTCCCACATGGCATATCAGGAAAAAAAATCATTGTCAGTAGAATTAATAAGCCTCAATAAGAATTAATAAGCTACTTTTTAAAAAATGATCTGTGCAGCTAGCAGACAGTTCGCTTCAAAAGCCTAGGCCTCCACTAAGCATAGTTTTGTATCTTTTCCTTACAGTAGTTTGCTTCCAACTACTATGACTTTCCTTTTTGTCTTTTTATAAAACATAATGTTGCCATACAGAAGCAACATACATGCCCTTCTTTTTCTTTTAATTATTTTTAAATATATATATTTTACTAAGAAAGAGTTTTATTCAGAAGCATAAAGCAAAGTTGGAAGAAAGAAAAAGATATGAAAAGATAAAAAGTGAGAAATCGAAGAAAAAGATGGGTGTTTGGGGTCCTGTCAGCCAAGGAAAGTTCTCTGGCATAGCCTCTGTCTTCTGGAACATTCTCCCTTCAGTTATCATGATGTGTTGTGTGTCCAATTTTGGTTTCCCAAATGTCTTAAGAGCCCTGTTTCTTGGCTGCATTGGCAATTCTATTTGGTGCCATGTACAGTATGTTTATTTTGTATTGTTTGATTTTTTTTACATTTTTTTTAATGTTCTATGATTATGCTGCCCAAAGTCATTTGTTGAGAGGGTCAGCTAAAGAAATAAAATATTTTTTTTTTTTAAAGGGGAAAGAAAACTGTAAAGAAATTTCTTCCACTCTTCTTTGCATGAATGACAAACATGATTATTACCAGAAATCTAGCTGGTTCGCACCAGTTCAGCTGAACCGGTAGGGAAAATTTTGATTGGTTCGGAGAACCAGCAAATATCACCTTTGGCTGGCTCTGCCCCTACCCGCCCACTCACCGCTCACCCTGCCCCCTGCTCACCCTGCCCCACCCTCCTGCCCACCCACCACTTGCCCAATCACTCTTCATCTCACCTCCCCACTCCAGCATAGGTTTAGCAGCCTATATAAGTTTACCAAGCAATTAGTCATGACAGCACTGCGTCCCCACGCGGCCTAGCTAGCTTCCTCTCCCCCACGGTCCCCAGAACTTGCCTGTCTCCGGCTGCTGCTGCTGCTTGCTTCCCTTCCCACCTGGCGCTGCGTTCCCGCCGAACTGGCAAATACTACCTCTGGCTGGCCCCACCCCTGCCCGCTCACTGGTCAACCCCGCCTGCTCGTCGCTTGTCCCGCCCCGCCCTATGTATCTCACCTTCACTATGTGACCCAGCTAATCTCTGTGCCTTGCCTGCTCTGCTCGCCAAAGGTAAGCATGCCGCCAACTTGCCCTTCGCCTCAGGTCGGGACCTGGGGAAGTGCCATTCCCCGGCTCCGGCCTTGCTCTGGAGCCTCCGCCCGATCACCCTTCGCCTAGGCCTGGTCGGGGAACGTGCCATTCCCAGCTCCGGCCTTGCTCCAGCCAGAGCCTCCGCCTGCATGCCGCTGCCCCCTCCGGCCTCAAACTACAGCCCCCCAGGCTGAAGCAATTTATTCGGCCTGTGGCTTGCTGTGTTAGGCAGAAGGGTCATGGGGGGTGCGGCGTGGGTGCAGGAGGGGCGAAGCGGTTTGGGAACGGACCAGACGGTTCTTCTTACCTTGAAGAAGATCTGTCCGGATCTTGTAGCCGCTTCTTCTATCTCTTGCCAAGCCTCGGTCGCTTGTGGGGGCACGCCATGTGCTCTCCAGGTCAGCAGCTGCTTCTCTCCGCAGTTTCTCTTGGTGAGAGAGCGTCTTGTGCAATTTAGCAGCTGTGAGCTGCTGCTTTGGGTACTGAGAGAAACAGCATTCAACAGTGCTGCTTCTCTGTGTCACAGCGCTTTCTGGATGGGACTTGAAGGAAAGCGGCAGCTCACAGCTGCT
>JANHFL010001202.1:8464-18971 GCA_032468155.1 Oxyrhabdium leporinum | reverse complement strand
TCTATCTATCTATCTATCTATCTATCTATCTATCTATCTATCTATCTATCTATCTATCTATCTATCTATCATCAGAAGTCCAGCTGCCTTTTGAAAAAGCACCTTTGGGACAACCATGACCTGGATGACTGAGAAACTCAATAGACATTTATTTATGTTTCCTATTTCCTATTTCTAAACTGCCCATATCTAATACCCATGCCTTCCTCGTGTACTCAACATATCTATTAAAGTGACTATTAGCCGGAAAGCATATTGAGAAGGGAGCTAACAAATCACTTCTACCTTAATACAGCTGTTATGCCTATTTCAATTGAGCTGATTCTAAACTGTTTTCAGTTCATTAAGTGAAAGTATTAAATTTCAACTTTTCAGAAATTTAGAATGAGTATTCACTCATATCTTTAAAGAAAAAGTCCCCATCTGTTTGTTTCAAGAAGAGAGACCTATTGCGAAGAAGTGACATTAAAATAAAATGTATAGCTGTGCCAAAATTGTTTCAAATTTTTCTCCCTCCCTCCCTCAGTTCCCTTTCCCTTTCTCTCTCTCTCTCTCTTTCTTTCTTTCCAAATGGTGAACATTATGTGTTTTCTTTTCCAATAGGGTGAAGACAACTGACAATAATAATATGCCTTTTGGAATATTTCTTATTTTCCTACATGAGAATGATGCCAATTAGCAAATTTTGAGCTCATTATGTCTAAAACACGTTTACGTTGTCAAGGTTTTCAGGTTCTTATCTCTCTTTTCCTAGTCACACTTATGTCAATCATTATCAGTTTGAGAAAGAATCAAGACAGAAATCAGAACATACCATTTATTTCAGGAAGCTGTACATAAAACAGGATGGTTAAATCACATGCATTTGACAACAATTATTAACTCAAAAGAGATCAATTTCATGAAACTACCTGATGTCTCATGGTAAATTTCACTTGACACACATCTAATTGGGACAGATTTTCAGCATAATGACTAAAAAACAATTCGGAAAGGTTTTACACTTTTCAAGTGTTTCAAAATGTTCCTCAGATAAAAAGATGGACATTATTTCATCTCTCAGCTTGTAGAAATCTATTTATATCTGTGTTTATAAATGACGCCTTTAAACCTACTAGTCCAGGAAATCTTTGTAATAAAATTCTTTCTTCTGTAATTGCAATATATCAATTCACCAGATAAGAACTACAGCTCATTCCAGAAATTTCAGCCAAGGTAATAAACCAAGCTATTCACAATGTAGTTGAGGGGTTCCACCCTGACAGTGTACAGACAATATGTTTATGGTTGTTTTTACACAATATACTAAACTTGGTTTAGATTTCTGTGGATTATTGCTTTTTTACCTTATTTTTGATATGAACAATACTGTTATAAATGTACATTCTAAGAAAGATAACCCATGATTAATCAAGTACAATCCACTGGGAAACAAATGGTAACCCGCTACAATATTCTGTCCAGAAAACTGAACTAATATTCACAATTAGAACAATATGAATATGATGTTTAGAAGATGACCCATCTAGGTCATAACATATCCAATAAGGTACTGGGAAAAAGCAAGGGCAAGAATAGATAACACTGGTGCATATGCTGTGGCTATATTAACATTGAAAGGATGCCTAATGTGCTAAGAAGGAAAAGAAAAAAAATGATGCTGCAAAGATATGCATACAATCAGTATGTGGAATGTCAAAATCATAAACCAAGGCAAACTTGATTTTGTCGGAGCTGAAATGTCAAGACTGAATACTGACATTTTTGGAATTGGCAAACTGAAATGGGTCATTTCACTTCAGAGGAACATCAAATTTTCTACTACAGTTCAGAAAACCTATAAAAGAAATTAAACACCCATCATTATTAACAAAAGGGAATTAAAGTCAGTGCTCAGATAGGCCACCACCCCCAACATGATCAAATTATCTCAATTCAAGTTCAAGGACAAATAAATCAATATAGCTGTGATCTGTTCAAAGCAGAGAAAACGATAGTTGAGCAGCTCTGTAATGACCTGCAACATCTTGCCAAAACAACACCCAAAAAGACATCATGCTAATTATATATATATAAAAGAAAAACTAAAATGCTAAAGTTGGAAATGAATCACATCTGGAATAACAGGCAAAAAAATCAATTAGTATATGAAATGAAGCAAGAGACAGACTAAAAGAGTGTGCCAAGCAAATACAATGTTTATAACAAATAACTTATTCCCAGATTTTTTAAAAAATGACTCACTGAATAGACAGCACCAAAATCAAATTTAGATCCTCTGCAGGCAAATATGGACCACTGATTCAATCAGCAAAAACAGGACTAGATGCCCAGTGGCTCAGACTACAAATTCTTTTTTGCAAAATTATAAGTTAAAGAAAATAAAATCTTCCTACCAACAAGATAGAACCTCAGCAATATTCCATTTAGTTATGTGATAAATATAGAGAATAGATTGAATAGTTAGATTAAAGTGTCTGAAGAGCTTTGGACTAAAATTTGTGATTCAAATCAAACAAAATATAACTGAAATGCAAAAAGCAAAAAGGAAAATAGCCTCAGCTGAAGGAAACAGCTGAAGAAAGGTAGAAAGCAAAAGACAACAGAGAAGCAATTTGGCCAAATAAATGCTGCATTTCAGATAAGAATAAAAAAAACAACAAGAGAAAGTTTAAAAGAAGAGATTGTGTGAACATATAGACAAACTGTACAAAAAAAAATTCCTAACTGAGCGACCAATTAACCAATGGAATAGCTTACCTTCAGAAGATGTGGGTGCTCCATCACTGAAGGCTTTCAAAAAGACAATCATTTGTCTGAAATTATATTGGGTTTCAGCTCAAGCAGGGAATTGAACTAGAAGACCTCCAAGGTCCCTTCCAATTCTATTATATATTATAAATGCCAAAGTTGATGGTACAAATAAAGGTTTGATCACAAAACTACATGCAGACATTCTGGAAACTTAGGTTAAATTTACTCTTGAAAAAAATAGTTATCAAGGAAGCTGCTGCAAATGTATTTGAATTCTTACAAGAGAATGAAATTAAAGTTCTACCAGAGCTTGTAAACAAGTATGAAATTCACAGGAGTAGCCAAGGGATAGTCTATCTTCTAGGCTGCTCAAAGTTCGTAATAGTTGCACTTATCTCACATCCAAGCTCATGTTCAAGATTTTGTAATTCAGACTTCAACAGCACAAGGAAGTAGTACTGCCAATTGTGCAAAGTAGATTCAGAAAAGTTAGGGGTACATAATATTACACTTTTAACATCCAATCCATAATGGAAAAAGCATGTGTGTTCCAAAGCTACTGCAATATCTGTGTCTTTAATAGTACAAAGGTTTTTGATTCTGTAGACCAGGGGTGTCACACTCATGTCATCATGTTACGTATTGTGACTTCCCCCCCCCCCTTCGCTAAACTGAGCATGGACGTGGCCAGCGTGTGACTGTCTGGGCCACAGGCCGTGAGTTTGACACTCCTTCTGTAGACAATAAGAAATGGTGCATAGCTCTTTAGAAAGATTACCTTTATTGCCTATTGAAGAATTTGAATAAGATCAGGAAGCAACAATTAGCACAGAAAAATGATAAATTATTTAAAATGGGGGCAAGAGATGTGCCAAAGTTATATACTGTCATATTTATTTAATTTAGGTATAGAATATGAGCAATGCTGAATAAGAAGACATAGAAATTGACATTAAAATGATAGCTAGAAGCAAGGCTCTTCTAGTGTTCAATATTAAATAATAATAACAATATGTCCATAGACAATCCCAAGATGACTAGATAATGACTCAGGCATGAACTTACAAGAACTCAAGGAAATAATCATTGAGGAAAAATCCTGGTAAAATGTTGTCCAGCAGGTGATGAAAAGCCAGAAGCACTGAATAATTCAACAACTCTGGATGTGTTCCACATGATTATACAACTATGCACAACTCTGTATAGATTCCTATGACACCAGTTATTTTATGTTTCAGAATATTGTGACAACTCAGAAAAAGAGTTTTTTATACGATAGATAAAAGTAAATTAAGTACAATTAAATTCTATTTAACCAACAGAATTTACTGAAAGAGATGTTTTCAAAGAACAGTAATTTTCATTATTGTTTCTGATGGTGTAAACCTTCATGCTAGAAAATGGCATAAAATCAAATTGTTAGAAGCAGACAAAAAAAAACTATTTTGGGGTTTTTTTTTGCAAAGGTGACCCATTTTGTTTAACAGAAAGAACAGAAAAGAGTAAAAAGTCCATTTCAATTTTTCCATTTATATTCAACACTTAGGAATTTTAAAATAAAGACTTGATCACATGATCAAAATTTGGGCACTTGGCAACCAGCATGCATTTATGACAGTTGCAGCATCTCAGTGTTATATGATTGCAATTTGTAACCTTCACAACTGGCTTCCAGCAAGCAAAGTCAATGCAACTACATGATTCACTTAATACATAAAGTTATTTGCTTAATAACCAGGACAAGAAAGATCATGAAATCAAGTGCAGCTCACTTAACAATCATCTTGCTTAGCAGCAGAAATTCTGATTCCAATTATGGTCATAAATCAAGGATTATCTGCATTTAGAACTGATTTTGCTGTGAGCAAAAAAACAAACAAATGCACATATAAAATTATGAAATACTTCTATACAACAATGGAAGAACTGCATTGAATTCACGGGGACTCAGAATTGCACTGCAAGCAATCCTTGCAATCTGTCTTATTTTACTACCTTAAAATAATTTAAATACTTTTAAATACTTCAAAATAATTCCATCTTTAATAGGTACATGTAAATAGCAGAATATATTTGTGCACATAGTGCTAGCTATAATATTCTAACTTGAGTAGGAGGGTTACTGAAGATAAAACAGCCATAATAGGGTAAGCAAAATGATAGTGAAATATTGATTATAGTTTAATAATAACACATTGCAAGATTATGGTCTCGATTCATACTCCATTAGACAGACTTGTGCAAGTTTACTTAGTTATACCTGATCAAAGAAATTTGTAGTGCAGATGAGTTGTAATTCTCTTATCAAAACAAAGAGGAAAACCAAATTTGCAAAGAGACAAGTATACTGCCATGGGGAAATGAAGCACCATATAAAGACTTTCCTACAGTCTTCATGAAGCCACAGCCCTGGTGGAATTTCAAATTTGTCTTCATTGGGCCACCATATGGTAATCTGTTCCCCTGGTTTTAAGAAAAAAAAAGGAGTAGAGTCCAATTTTTGGACCTCTGGGTTGATGCTCTGAAATCAGTGGCTTTTTTTTTTCTTTGGCAAAGGCCTTTTTATCTGGTGATTCACAGGGTGATTCATACCTATACTTCCATGTCTAGATCTGGCTTAACATCTCCAACACTTGTGATGAGTAGGGTGAAATATGGGAATATATGAGATGTTTTGCCCTTATCGACAAGACGTGGTCCAGAGAAAAGCTTGTAAGCTTATCTGGCTGTCCCTTTGGCCTGTTGCTCACTGTGTGTTTTCTATTGGCATATGAGGAAATAACATAGCTTTGCAGAGGAAACTCCAGATAAATCACTAGTCTTCATCAGTGTGTAAAATAATAGTAAGGTTGCTTGTGGTGAATTTGGTTTGATTTGCAGATTCTTCAGTAGCAAAAAGAAGTGAAACCATTGTTACATATTAGGTAACAGTGCCTAGGGATTTCTGGCTTGCAAAACAGGTGATGTTCAGGCATGGTTATATCCATTTTCTTTTGCCCAAAATAATAATAGCAAAAACTGAGAACAATTTAATACAATTGTTTCTTAGAAAACTAAACACATTCACCTGCATGATGACCTAGTGGACATTGATGAAAATAGCTGTTATTGTAATTTTCTTATTTCAGAACTGGAAAGTCAGCTGATTTAAGATGGGAAAGGTGATCATACGTAATGCATACATACACAAAAGCAAGGTCTTTTGCTAGGATATTACTATTTGTTTATTTGGCTAGCTGCTAATATTAATGAATGGTTCCAATGATCAGTGATGGTTAAAAATATTTACCTGGGCTGTTGATCCACTGGAGTTATTTATTCTTGCCTGGGACTACAACCCATAGAACTTAATGAGGCTTTCTTTTGTGGAGATGGGTATATAACTAATTTTCTACTGAGCCATATCTGGATAATCACAATGTCATGATAGGAAGAATTCAGCCTCAGGTTACTGAGGCTATGATCCCCAAAAGTTTTATTTGAGCTTCTTAATTGTAATGCTGATTACTTGTGGAAGCCACCTGGTGCGTGCATTTCTGCTAGAAAACAAGAAAGCAAATGGAACCCCATGAGTCAAAGGCAATGTTCAGTTGATTGTCTTCTATTGAAATCATAAAACGATTGACACAGAATGAGGATAGGGTGAAATAAAAACAAAAAAAAAGTAGGTTTGATTAAAAAAAGTGAACTTCCCTCCATTGTTTGTCATCACCAGTGGGAAAGTATAGATAGCAAAGAATTAAAGCTGTCATGCTGAGAGTACTTTAGGTTCTAATTAGTATCTCTGTTTTATATATCCTCAAATAAATCCACATTATCTTTAATGGGACTTTTTCCAGAGTTGTGTGTTCTAGCAAATTAATTGTGTTAGTCTTTGACAGAGAAAATGGCAGATATAGAAGTATGATGACTTTTCTAAAGATACAGCACACATTTCCTGGAGTTAGAATTCATTTTGGTAGATAATATGCATGAAATGGTTTTCTATACCGTTGGGTAAAAAACATGTAAGGATGTAGATGAATTTTATACAGAGGGACTGAAGCATCTGGCCTACAGAACCACTTTTCTCAACCCCACTGTCCCTTCTGATTTGTATCAGTGACTTTTAGTTTTCTATTATTTTGAAGGAAAAAGCACTTTAAAATTGCAGTGTAACTCTACAATATGTTTAACCTAATTAAACTGTCTGCCTATGTATCTGACAAGACCAACCACTTTACATCATTACTGTAGTCCTCAATTTTCCCAAAAAACCATGAGTGGTTCTAAAGGTTTGCCAACCCCATCTTTATAACCTCATTTATATTAATTTATTGTATTTAAGAAATTACTATCTTTTTATCCCATCTCCCTCCTCTAAAGCACAATTTCTGCAACCATTTAAGTTGTTAAATATACAGAGATAGCACCTTAGCTTGCTCAGACAAATCACTGGGTGTCAGTCCATTGTTTTTATTGCATACAACACCCTAGTCTAAAACAAAACAAAACAGAAGTATAAGTAAAAATCTACAATAACCTTATGAATATTACATTGTGAAACAAGTGGTCAAAAAGCCAGCAAATGCAAATAAAGAAAAGCTATGAGTTAGTAAAAGCAAAAATACATTAAGAGTCTCTTAAGGTGGGTTGCAAATAATTCCATCCAACAAAAAAAATGTACCGATGTCTTAACTTCCTCAAGTAGCTCCTTTTTACCCTCCAATATCTCATTTACATAAACTTCCAAGTCTTTGCAATAAAGGAACCCACATCTAGAAAGGAAAATGTTGGAAAATCATACCATATTTTCCCCAGTGCAATTTCAGTGGAAAGAGGTCCTTAGAGTTCCTTGGATGAGCTGTGGTGGCACAGTGGTTAGAATGCAGTACTGCAGGCTACTTCCGTTGACTGTCGGCTGCAGTTCGGCAGTTCAATTCTCACCGACTCAAAGTTGACACAGCTCTCCATTTTTCCGAGATGGGTAAAATGTGGACCCAGATTGCTGGGGGCAATATGCTGACTTTGTGAACTGTTTAGACAGGGCTGTAAAGCACTATGAAGCAGTATATAAGTCTAAGTGCTAAGTGCTATTGCTATTTCAGCTACAATTTTGGGGAGAGAATCAAAAGAGTCAAGGTCAGTTGCAACTGTTCCTCAGTGGACATGCAAAAAGGGCAGGGCTTTGGGTGGCCATGGCAACCATCTATTCCTCCATGGGTACCCCGATCGTAGCATGACCATTTCATCTGTCTCTATTAAATACCATATATACATCAATTTATCTACATTTTTAAGGCAAACATGAGATGACAGTATTGCATTTAATTTTCGTTTCAGATATAATCAAATTTGTATTATATGGTTATAAGGAACAAAATCAGAGGTAAGTAATAGGTTTCCTTTATTACTGGAAGTTTTGTTGTACCCATCCCAGTATGATGTGCTTTGTTTGGGCAACTATTTTAACTGGACAAATAAGTAAAATGTAAACATGTTGTAATATTGAGTAAATTTTGAAAATTATCCCTGGAAATGCATCTTCTTTTTTTTTTACCCTTTAACATAAAAGTTTTGTCCTTATTGTTTAATATATTCCTCCTGTACTTTTATGATAAAGGCAGCTTATTTAGTATCAACATGCTAATAACTCCACTTTGGTGATGAATCCTTAAGCTTGTCACCTAATAAAGGAAGATCAAAGAAGAAGTACAAACAGATGACCAACAAATTGGACTTCTCTGGGGTGGGTGGGATGATGAGTTTGCCATGAATTGGGCTATTGTCAGCTCCTGTTTCTTAAAACAGATTTTATAGACAGCCTGCCAATCATCCCAAACATGGTTGAAAATAGCTGTTGGATTGGCATATTAAGTATCACAAGAGACTGATGTAAATGTCGTGAACTATTGGAGAAGAATAAACTGAGCTATAATACTTCTCCTCATCTGTTCCCAGTGTGCACAGATAAAAATTTTATCACGCCAAACAGCAGGATACTTTGCATGAATTATTAAATCATCTGCATACAAGAGGGTTAGTAATTAAACAGGAAGACCTACTGAGGATTATCATAAATGACAATGAATAGAGTTTGTAAAGTCCAGCTATAAGTCAAGAGACTAACATGTATGATTGCTTTTAATTTGTATGACTATTTGTGAGTTATTCATTTATAACACTTTCAGATGTTTCCATGGGGGAGCGGAATGTGCAATTAGTCTTCCAGTGTGCATATGTCAAACAGGCATAATAAATGGTGAAGATACAGTGTTCTTTAGACACCTACCTTTTCATCCCATAAAATTAGCAACTTCATTTCAGCCCGTGTTTCAGTTCTAAAGTTCATGCTTTTTTAAAAAAAGAGAGTTGCTTCATCATTTGTGCCTTAGTTGGAATGTGATGTTTCAAAAACCTGACAATCTGATAATAGTGAAGCACTTGGTTAGGACTAAAGGGACACATTTCTGATGGTAAGGACAATGACGTTTCAAGTCATACTGGAGCGTCCCATTCCACCAATTATTAATTTAATACTTTGACTTTGCTGGTGTGAATAGACAGCAGGCTCTGCCTTTGAGAAGTTCTACGTTTAGGAAAACGCAAGGGAAAAGGAAACGAGGCAGATAAATATCCAATTGTGGTAGATAGGATATCATGTGTATTGTGTAACTCTCATCTTGAAAAGGCAATCAAGCTTTTATTGCTCTTGTGTTTGAAAACATGACAGAAAGATGAAACCTCTACTGGATGAAGTGCCAGTCCCAAACAATTGTGAATTTTTACTAATGCAAAGATATTTTATCAACAAGTAAATAGGAATCTTGCAATTTCTGCAATCCATTCTGTTTTTCATTCACACCTATAACATGCTTTTTTCTGCAATCAGTTTTCTTATCTCCTTGCCTGGATCATATTTTTTGTTCTTCTATACTATTACTCTACTTTCTATGGTTGGCCTACCTGCATATCTCTCTGTAGATATATTATATTCATCCCTTTTAATTATTTGCACAGCAGCCTTATAGCAGCCTTTTTCTTCTGTACTTTTTTTCCCCTTTTATTCTTTTATCCAAATTTTGTTTCTCTTTATTTTTATCCTCAAAGTCATGTAATGGACTTTGTATGTTCCTTCAGTTCTACAAATTTTGTCTGCATTTATTGTTATAATGGATGGTCAGCTAGATGTTTAGACTAGATTTGGCATTTGAGTACTTCTCAGGGACTTGGGATGGTCAGAAGTTGTTGTTCGATGGCGTTAAGGGTAAGATGTACCAAGCCTTTTACAATGACTAATGATGATTTTGTTAATGCCAATGATGCTCAACTGGTGCTCCGGATGTTTTGGGATTGCACCCAAGGTGGTCATTACTATTGGCCCTATCTTTGCTTCCTTTTGCCACAACCATTTGACTTCTATTTAAAGGTCTTTGCATGTTGTGATTTTCTCCAGTTCTTTCTTTTCTGCTACGAATACCACATTTCAGTTTCATTACTGAACAGGGAATCTCTTCTTTGATAATTGACACAGCACTTAGTAACATTGCTTGAGTTTGGAAAAAAAAATAGACTTGCATTGTAATTTAGTGTGAGAAGACAAAAGACCATAAAAGGCGTTATTTGCAAAGAAACTATTAGAATATGTCCACAAAGTCACAAGAAATCACACTTGATTTGCGGAGTCTTTTGGCTAAAATAATTTCCTTCCTTCCTTCCTTCCTTCCTTCCTTCCTTCCTTCCTTCCTTCCTTCCTTCCTTCCTTCCTTCCTTC
>JANHFL010001198.1:144797-158543 GCA_032468155.1 Oxyrhabdium leporinum | reverse complement strand
CCTCCAGTAATTTCACTTCTTTTTCTTTTTTTCCCCAAAGGCTCTGAATCGGTAACACTGAAATGATAGTATCAACAAGCTAGGATATCTTTCTTGGTCCCTTGGCTAGTTAAACCGGTTGCAGAGGAAGAGTTCTCAAATATTTTATCTTTTTTATTTCACTTTTCCCCATTTCTTTGACCTCTCAGACTCCCCATATCCAGTCTAGATGCAAGAAACCAAATCTTAAACAATGCAAAGCTTTTTCCCAGGTAAGACAGATTTATCCCAGGCAAGTATAAATAGGGCTGACAGAACTACAGTAAAGCAACTCTGATGTTGAATTGCATGGCATTGTACTGGTTCCCCCCAAAATCCAAAGGTTTTCAGTACAGTGATAGAATCGGAGACTCTGTTTATTTCCCAGTTGCATATTTGTGCATTTGTTCTTACAATAAGTTTCTCTCTCGTTATTTATTCATTAGTTTTAGAAGACTTATGTGGACACTCATTTTTTAAAAATAAACATGGAGACAGACAAATTAACAAAAATATCGCCCCTCCAGGAATCAGAATAAAAATCAGATAAATGCCCACTCAGAATTTTCTCCATCCCGGTTTAACATTTACCTGGAACTGCTGGGTGAGGTCATCTGACAGTTTGGTGTGATGTAAGCTGGTGATTCTTAGCTTTATATCTCCACTGAAGGACACCTGTGTGGTGATCTGGAGGTTCTGTCTCAGTTCCTGGAATCTGTGGGGACTTGCATGATGCCCGGAGTCACTTAGGTGAGATGGGTGGCTATATAAACAAAATAAGTAAATAGAGTGAGTGGCATGGTGGCCTAGAGATGCAGATGCTTGCCTCCCACTCAGAAGGTTGAGAATTCAATCTTAGGCAGTGGCAGATGTTTCTCTATTAGGGCCCAAAGAGAAAATATCTGCTGTAGGTGTCAGAAAGGGCTCTGGCCAGTAAATGCTCAGCTCCATTCAGTTGCCCCAACTCCACCCCGAATAAAGGGATTAAAGGGTCATAGAAGAAGAAAAAAAGTAAATACATCTTAGTAAAACTGTCCCATAAATCTACACACCATCTCACTGGACTCCAGCCTCATCCTACCTCAATGCTTGTGGCTATACAATGGAATGGGAAGGAATTTGTTTCAATGCCTAAATTTTCCAAGGATTGTAGGTCGAAAGGAAGAATTAGAATCATTTGAATATCTTTGAATATCTTTTTTTAGGCTCAGATGTCTTGATTTCAAAGGGGAAATCAAACAATTGAGTTTCTTGGTGGTACGATGGCAGCCAGATAGAGCATTCTATTAGTAAAGACAAAGTGCTTTGACAGTTTCAGAGGCAAGCCTGAGTTGATGGTCTCCTCTTTGCTTTTATTCTTCATCTGCCTTTGTTCTCTGAGCTGGCTACCAGACCAGAAGCTTCATAGAGGTAATGTCTTTCATCTATGGAAAGAGTTCTTTGGAGAAGTCTACTGATGCTATGTGGAGCCCTTTCTATTTCCACAGTTCTCCTTGAACCTGTTGTCTCATCTCTTGCTTCACTTGCTACTTCAGATTACTGTACAATTGAATGTATTTGTGCTTTAATTATTTTAATTTAGATGCTGTTGGACGCTCCATTGCTTTAATTTGCTTTGTCACACTGTAGGCAAATTAGGTTCAAAAATAAATATTGGAAATAAAAGGACATTTACAATCTTAAGACTTTTGAAATATATCTTATTAGCCATTCATTTTATTTTTGACTCTAGCACCGACAGAGTTCAAGTGGTGCACAAGACATAATCTGCAATAATCCTATAATTGTAATAGATTGGATTTATATCACATCTTCCTTTGAATAATTCAAGGCTTCTTTCCTGAAGTCAAAGGTGTCTTAATTTGACTACCCACAATAGCAGCTTGTGAAGTAGATTGACTACGGGAGGCAGTCACTGCCCCAAAGTCACCCAATACGTTTTCCATGGCTGAAGATAGAAGGGAAAGTCAGTTATCCCAGTTCTAATCTAATAATGCAACCATTGTATCAGGAATAGGATGGCTAATTCCAAAGAAAGCAGGGCTTTGGGATCTTTAATACTTAAGGAGATAATTTCATAGGCTATATAAGTTGTCTAAGTTCAGATCCAACAAATGGAATCAATTAAAAAATCAGATCAATCTGATTCAAGTTGCAATTTAATTTGAATCTTCAGTTTAAAATATAAAGTGGGTCAATTTGATTCAAAAGTCTGATTCAATTAGGATAAAAAGGGTCAATATGCTTGTGCAGATGACCTTTCTATCATCTGAATTTCCTGAAGCTAACCCGTTGAACTGACTGACCAATTTCCATGGAGCCTGGGGTGTTCTGAAGTGTTGGAGGAGGACTGATACTGTAGCCTGGAGATCTGAATAAGCTTAAAGGAAACTTCTGGCACTGGCATTAAGTCCAAGGGAAAGTGTAGGAGCCACAGACACTCTTATTGACATTCTCTCGACTAGTGTTGGAATCTATGGGAGCAGCTATGCAGTAGAGACCAGGGCAGACAACCAAAATGCTTGACTCCAAAGGTCCAAGAAAGAGAGGAAGTTGGGAAAGAGGAATAGACAGAGTGGGAAAAGGTGGAAAGAAAAAGAGTAATCCATTCCTTCAGAAGGCTGAGGGATATTAGAATGTAACTGTCAATTGTAAGTGACTGATGTGATTGCATGGTGCATGATTGAGAGACACTGGTTTTAGTAGTTAAATGGAGATGGAAATTGAAGGAAGGATAATAGGCTGGGAGGATGGGAGATGGGACATTTATTTGCATTTCCTATTTCTGATTCCTGAATCTCACTTCATGAACCTGGTACCTGGATTACTAGGAGCCTTGGGCCAGGCTAATGCTGTTGAATCCCTGAATTGTTTGCAACAAATCTTATCTCATCCATGAGATAAATATGGCTCACAATTTGGGGTCAGGTTGGATTCATGGCTGCTGGTGGAAAAGAGATCAAGATTGGGGTCCCAGAAGTTCACTAATTGCTTATTTCTGAAGATAGTCATTTAGGCCAGTATCATCTCCTGAATTGATTACTGCTTCAACACCACCCAGAAACCTTCACTGGAACAAAATGCAATTGCCAATATTCTTAAGGGATAGTCTTGTTACTGTTGTGTAACAATTTGCTGCAGGAACTCTATTGGATATCAATGAGCTTCTAAATGCAATTCAAGGTCCTACTAATTACCCAGAAAGTCCTAAGTAGCTTGACTTTGCCTGGCTAACCTCAGGAGCTAAAGAATGCCTGCTGAAGGTTTACACCTGCTAAGATTAATGCCAGGAAGGGGGCAGAAATTGGACATTCATTCTTTGTTGAAGCTTTCCTCCTATGAGACAGCTGGTTCCTACAGCTTTCTAAACCCTTGGAAAAACATAGCTCTTGTGCAAGACCTTCCCTGATTGATGGGAATCATTGGTGTTGATGTATAATTGCTAATTCTAGTATTAACATTCATATATCATTATTACATCAATAGCAAAAATGTTGATGTTGTAGGTCTCTGTATTTATTGTTGCACTGGCTTCTCATTGTTGCTCAGTACACCCCAAATCTCTTAAAAATAAAATAAGTGGTTGAAGCTTTTTATAATTAAAACAACAGAAATAGTTTCCCACCTCCAGATTTCCAACAAGGGTAACATCTGATATTGAAATTCCTCTTAGATAAGTGCAGTACTCCTCAGAAACCATATGCAGGGGGGGGGATGGACACAGGAGAATAGAGGAAAGAATAGAATGAACACTATAATAAAATGAAGATGGACAAAATCTCATTTAATCTTTATCAAAATATTCAAGGAACATCAAGCAATCACAATATACTCCTAAATGTGTCAAGCAAAGCTACTTATATTTATAAATCAACTGCTCCTTGGCAGTGTTCAGCCAACCCATCAAGTCTAAAAATAATTCATCTCGCTTCCATGAAATATTTGTAGGGCCAGGTTGTCAGTAAATCAAGAGATTATAATTGGTATATAATCTAAACATAGCATGAACAATATAAAGGGTTTTTAAAATATTAGCTAGATCAACAGCCTGGAAAATTCCTGTTCAGAATTTCACCGTCAATGGTTGGTTCTAGAACTGGTGTATTAAAGTTAGTCGGTTCTTCATAAATTTGGATGAAACCTTACTTGACAGATGAAAGGGTATGAAATGGTTCACATTTAGCTACATCAGATGCCAATTGAGAATTCTGGGAACTGTAGTCCGAGCTAAGGGCACCATGCATGGGAAGAGTACAATATATGAGGCCATTGTCATTGCCTTCAGATTGAATATTAACTGTGAATGAGTGCTATGAACTTGTGGCAAGAAAGTGCAAGTCCAAAAAAGTCAGTGATTTCAAAGAGCCCATATCCAAAGGCCTCCCCTTTTGTGCTATTCTGCATTGCTATTGCTATTTTATTTTTGGCAAATTATATTTATAGAGTCACTACCAAACAATTAGAAAGTCTTAAAAATTCTTGCTTTAAAAAATAAAATATAATAATCCTTATTCATTTACAACATAATGATAACACTCTTTTGCACCCAGGGTCTGGATGAAAATGTGCAACTCATTTAAAAACTGTGGATGAATGAACAGACTAATAAAGAAGTCATCAGATGGACTTCTCGAGGAAGGCTGTTCCATTAATCAGCATGCCCTCATCTTGATTTATCATCTTTTCATCTGGCAGGAATAATCAATCCAGGGCTTCTGAAAATGATTCTAAAGTCTAGATAGGAACATTTCTGAGAAAATCGTTAATGAAAAATCTAATATAACACACAAACTCTTCTAATATACTTATCTTACAGATGATTATCAGTCAGCTCCCAAAAGGATGAACCTGTAATGGTACAAATTTAATGTCCAGTGGATTTTTCTCTGAGTGGTCAAATTTCTGTGTCTTGGTCATATGGTTTCATTCTCTTTTGACAAAGTTTCTTCTAATATAAGTTCAAATACTAAAAACTAGTGTTGAATTTTAAAACAGATCTGGGTAATTTATAAGGCATGTGATATTCCAGGGATATAAATGATGTCCCCAAACAACCTAAGAACATGCACCCCACAATTCAATGGTAAAACCAAGACATTTTGACAGTGTAATTTTTGAATTTAAAAGAACAAAATAAAGCACAATACTATCATTTCTATTGTTAATTTTGCCAAATCCCAAAATTCCTGAAGGTGACCAAAAATATGCAGCTTTCTCCTTTCTAGTAGTGTCACCAAGATCTCTGGGAGATCTTTGGTGATTTCCACAAGATTGTTTTGGGGCTTCAAATCCGTAGAAATTACCCCTCTTTGATGGTGTCTATTTATATCCTGAGGCAGATCCAATTTGTTTGGCTTATCAAACATAATGAAACTTCAAGAAAATACGTAAAACAATGAGAAGGGATGGTTTTGATGAAGCTTAATATATGTAGGTGTATAAACACATATACATAAGTCTATATAATGATAACATATTCACTTTTTTATATTGACCTTTTCCCCAAACAAGATTGCTATGATGACTATCTTAATATGTTGTATAACATTTGAAAGTAATAGTCGCTCCAATTTTTCTCAGTATCTTGATTCCATTCTATATAAACCTGTCTGCCTGACATTCAAATGGTCAACCTAAAAATGGTTGCTGAGAAGTCAATTTGTCCAACCCTAGAAATAATTTTGATTAATTAATACTATAAAAAAGTATGCTGTTTATTTCATAAAAAGGCTTTGAATGAGCTGTGATAGACTGGATCACATAAGAACAATAAAATCTTCTACACAGTCTCAGGTGTTGCCTCAGTATATAAGATCTGTTGAACAGATGTTCTAAAAATGCATATCTTTTTATTTATCAGTAGGAAAGAAAAAATAGGTGGTTAAAATACCTTCCTGTCTCTCTTGTTTTTTAAAAAAAGATTGATATGTTAAATATCTCTATGAAAATGTATGATTCACCTGTCTATAGTCTTTTTCTCAGATTTTTTCTTGTTGTCAAGAACATGACATTTGACATTCTAAAAATCCATAGGAATACATTGCTGAATCATTCATTTCGATCACATTGTCTTCTGGTATGAAAATTGTATTAATTTTTTAAAAAAGTTGATAATCTACTTCAAGTCAAAATGTGTAAGAATTTAAAAGGGAAAAAAAAAGAAAGTATGATGGCCATTCATTTTTTTGCTTAGGCAAGCTTGTTTTATGTACCTCAATGAGTAAGATGCAAAGTTACCATGAAAATGGAATCCCAGAATTGGAGTGGCCTTCAAAATGCCAGTGTTGGTCTTCAAGTTTTAGGTGAATGCATTCATGCATGTTTTCCTCAACTATCTGCACATATTTATTAAAGTCCTATTATATCTGTGGGAAATTACCACCTCTTAGCTATTTTCTAGTAACATGATGGCAGAACATATTTGAGTTCCCAACTCTGTCTTTCTCTGTCTTTGATATCTTATTGCTAGGTTACCTGGAATCCTTCCATAGAAATGGATTATTATTGGAGAATCCCGAGCTTGAGATATGTCTTTCCAGATTCATGTGTTAAAGTAGACTCTTGTGCTTGCCTGCTCCCAGATTACAGTGTGCTTCATGTTGCTTTGGTGAAAGATTTATGATGGCATCAAATATGAGAAGCCATCTGTGTGTGTGTAACTGGCAACCCAGTACATCCCTGTCCCTAATATCAGAGACAACCCATTCAAACCCTTTTAATAATATGAGAAATGTTGTGGAATGAAATGGAAGTAATGGAACACTGGTAGGACTATTTCAGAGCTTTGTATGGGGATGTAGTAATATATCAAAGAGTGGAATTGAAGTGGATTTGCTAAATCAGGGATGTGAAACTGGTGGCCTGCGGACTGGATGCGTCACATGCAGGCCACACCCACCAGCTCCATGAAGAGGGAAAACATCGAGATACATCACGTGACGACAACATGATGCCACAGGTTTGACACCTGTGCTCTAAATTGTAATATTTTGCCAAAGAAAATGTTGATAAAAGGAAGTCAGAAATGCTGTGCGCGTGTTAAAAATGGTAATGCTGCCAGTGTAGATGGTATAACCGAAAACATGTTAGAATATGGATAAGATTGCTTATCGGGTAGGTATGCAAAATGTTGAACATACTTGTGAAGAGAACATCTGTATCAGGCAACTGGGAGAGTGCTGTTTTGCTTTTCCATGTAAAAGGAAAGGTGGCAAGAATGAATGTAAAAACCACAGGGAAATCAGACTATTAATAGTCTGCATAGGAAGGTGTTTGATAGGCTGAAAATGAGCAAAATTTGGAAAGTGCAAAGAAGCTTTATGTGGGACTGGAGTTGAAATCCAAAGTTGTTCTTTGTAGCACATTTGAGAAAGTATGAATTCATTGCACATTTGTTTATTTAGAGAAGCATATGATAAAGTGAATGTTCTGTATAAATGTGTGTTGAGGGATGGTTACTCAATACAACAAAAGCAGTATATGAAACACATAGATTAGAGAATAATTCAGCAGTGAGGAGGGAAAAAGACAAGGATATATGATGTGTCCTTGGTTATATAATGTATTTATGTATAAATGTATAAAGAATGCGTATGGTGGCACTAAAGATGTGCTGCCTAGGGATGTGAATGTTCATACATTTTGGTCTGGAGGTGATGCTATCTTGTTAGCTAAGAACCTAAGAACCTGAAGCTAATATCAGATTATCTGAAACAAATTAGGAATATGGATCTGACAATTAATCTATCAGAGACCAAGATAGTTTTCATGTGACAGGGAAAGTGGAATGAATGATCACATGCAAAGAAGCAGAAAAAAATAAAGAATTTTATATCTTTGTAAAAAAGGTATCGCTTTGCACTGCAAATTCTGGCACAGAGGTAAGGTATGGTATGTGATCGTTGCAAGGAGAGGATGACTACAGAATAAGGTGAACATGGTTATAAATTAAGCTATAAGTTAATGAAGTGTCTGTGGCTCAACAAGAAGCAAGAAGGCCAAGAATGACTGGATGATGATTGAATGACAACAGAATAAGAAACAACAACCAGCAGAAAACATGAATTATGTTGAGATTGTTTGGTTGCATAATGGATGAATAAGGATTGAATTGAAAAAGAAATATTTGAAAAAAAAATGAATGAGTTGAGAGGAAGGTGAAGACTGAAAAATGTTATGGTTGAATGCGTTTAAAGAGATCATCAGAAAGAAGCGGGTGAGAAGTTGAGATGCTTTCCAAAGCCAAACAGAGGTGGAGAAATATAGTGAGTGGTGTCAGTGTAAGATAGTTTTAGCTGTATTTCCTTTTATTTTCTCTTAACCTCTGTGGTTTGCTCCCTACCACTTTTTCTGTTTTTCTATGTTTTGCATAATGTTGTTTGCCCAAAAAGGGATTGCATGATGGATCTTTATATATAGTATATACCGTATGTCCACCAAAACCTCTCAGTAACTTTGATCATGAGTATAGTTCCAAAACTGTGGGTCCAGTATTATAACAGTTCAGAAAGAAAGAGTGTGCTCATTTAAAAAATGTCAAAATGACATTACGGCTCAAAAAATGCAACAAAATATAAGAAGAGTACATGTTCTAGTATCAACAATGGCAGTCTTGGGAAGAGTTACGCATATATCTGGCTTCAGAGAAAAATATTTATTTCATCTCTGTCAAAGTGGTGTCTTCCATTATTTTTGGCATACAGGATATATTTCCTATGGATTGAGGATGATGTAATTCAATTTTCTGAAGACTGTCACATTGAAAGAGTGGTTATTTTTAAAGAAGATATGATTTTCCCTGTTCAGATTAAAAAATCCTGAAAAAGCAGTTAACCAATATGAGAGCCTCACTGAAGGCACAGTTCTTGATAACCTAGCTTTATTGCAAACCTTTCAAAAAATCATTAATAAAGAAAGCCACCACAGGAGATTGCATGTTATATATCTATAGAAGAAACAAAGTTCAAATCTTACTTTTGTCTTTTCTGCTCATCAGACATAATGGACGTTCTTACTTTTCAATGGGAAGAATGGTTGATTCCTGTGTGTTGTTATTGCGTCTGCCTTTGCTAAGTCTTGCCCCTCACACCAATCTATGTCAACAACTTTAGCACAAGAAATCAAGCATTATCAACATTTTTTTTTCTTACAACTCTCAGCTCCAGGTTCCATCAAGTCTGGCTTTATGGAATCATTTCATTATATTTCAGCTGTGAATTATCATCTGACATGTAGCGGCTCAAATTAAGCTCTTGCTAGCTCAGCCTATGACCATCAGGAAATGCCCTGTGTTCAGTTGGGCTGATTTCTTCTCATTCAGATAATCTTGTCCTTGTCCTCTGGTTTAGAGAATAGAGAATGGTGACCAACTAAATTAAGCTAGAGGTTGGCTTCAGCCAGCTAGTTAAAGAGAAATTCTTAAATGGACTGGAGAATGCATTCAACACTCCCCTTGCAAGGTACTGTCAACATTTGTGACTCACCCTAAGGCCTTTTAAACTAGTCTACTGAATACTTTTCTATTTAAAAAAAATGAAATTACAGCATTTCATTTTTTGAAGGGAGCTTAGAGGGCCAGCACATAGTTCATTAAATCAAATAACAATATGCCTCTTCATCTAATTGCTTGTGGTTTCTTAACAATTAATATTTCTGAGGGGTCCTTGGTGCTCTTTGAGCTTGCACTGATGATGTTACCTAGTTTGGGTAATGAAACCTCCGCAAGAAAACAACCAAGCTCAGAGAGCACCAAAGACTCCTCGTTTCAACCCTGAGCTACAAATATTCTTCTTTATTAGTTAATGTTTCTCCCTGTTGCAGCTTTGAACATCATATTTAAAGGCTGCTTCATTTATCACATGGTAAGACGCAAACAATGCTTGCGTTGAATACTTGCTTTCTAAAACAGCTGCCTATGACACCACCACTTACCGTATATTCCCATTCTGATTAAGTACATCTTTCCCATCAAAAAGGAATAACCGAAAGAAAGTTGCAGTTTAGAGCTGCTAAGCAAGCTTGCAAAACAGGCGCACCTCAGTATAAAAAAAACCTTTAAAAAATTAATGCTGTATGAACGGGTTAACTGGCATATTTATTTTTATTTATTAAATTTATAAACCGCCAATCTCGCTGACAAGTGACTCCGGCTGGCTTACAAAATGCATAAAAACAAAAGTGCAAAACATTAAAATATTAAGTATTAAATAACCACCTAACAGAATAACAGAGTTGGAAGGGATCTTGGAGGTCTCCTAGTCCAACTCCCTGCTCAAGCGGGAAACCCTATACCATTTCAATAGCCGTCCAATCTTAAAAGATACAGTGATGGAGCACTTATAGCAGGGGTGTCAAATTCAATTTCATTGAGGGCTGCATCAGGGTTGTGTCTGACCTTGTGTGTGTGTGTGTGTGTGTGTGTGTGTGTGTGTGCAGGGTGGGCATGGCCAGCTTGACATCACTCCTGTCAGGGGGTCCTGTGATGGCCTGAGCGCTCTGCCAGCAAAAACAGGCTCCCGAGCTCGGTTTTCACCGACAGATGGTTGCAGGAGGCTGTGGCAGCCGAAAATGGAGCTCGGGAGCCCTTTTTCGCTGGCAGAAGCACCACGGGCTTTCCTTCGCTGTTTTCAGGGTGGCCCCGTGGTCTAGATCTAAGTACCCTGCAGACTGGATCCGGCCCTCAGGCCTTGAGTTTGACATCCCTGATCTACAGCTTCTGAAGGCAAGCCATTCCCCTGGTTAATTTTCCCACTGTCAAGAAATTTCTCCTTATTTCTAGGTTGGATCTCTCCTTGTTAAGTTTCCATTTAAATAACTTAAATAACCAGAATACTAAGGGATGGGGGTGGGATCTTCTTCCTAGTCCAACAAGCACCTCCAATATGGAATGCCCCCATTGGGTCTCGAAGCCAGTAGACAGAGCCAGGTTTACAGAAGGCCAAGAGGGTGAGGGAAGATGTTTGAGGGGCATGATGTTCCAGAGAAAAAGGGCTCTCGAGCTCCATTTTCGGCTTCCACAGCCTCCTGAAACCCTCTGTCGGTGAAAACCGAGCTCGGGAGCCTGTTTTTGTTGGCAGCGCGCTCTGGCCACCACAGCCCCCCCCCCGACAGGAGTGATGTCAAGCTGGCCATGCCCACCCTGGCCACACACACACACACACACACACACACACACACACAAACATACAAGGTCAGACACAACCCTGATGCGGCCCTCAATGAAATTGAGTTTGACAACCCTGTTGTAAGTGCTCCATCACTGTATCATTTAAGATTGGTTTTCAGAAGCACCGTGGGCTGGTCCTTGAAGGAATATTCAAATAAAAACAGGATAGAAAAGCTGTTCCTTGCAAAACAACTCAGAAAATGGCATCAAAGATCAAGCTAGTTCAGAAATGATTTTTTGTCAAAGTGGAAAGAAGCAAGATGGCCTGAACCTAATTGAGGTGCATAATGTGACTGACAAATGTTCATATTTTTCTTTATAGGCCATAAAATTCTACTGGGATCCAATTAAATGAAGCAATTAAGTTAGTTTTGAATAACTGAATATTCATATTCTACCTTTTGAAAAGGATTTTACAATTTGCTTTATATAATTTGTATTCATTGTGTCTCCCACCATTTATAATGACATTATTTGGAATTTAAGCATTTTATAGTAATTTTATTAATTAAAAAGATTAAAACTAGTACAAACTAAAAAAGGAAAGAAAAAATAGAAAGTGAAAAGAAAAAAAACCCAAAATAAGAAGACAAAAAGGAAAAAAATAAGAAATAAGCAAAGAAAATATACACAGTATATAAAAATGACTTTCCTCTTTCTTCACAAGTATAAACAACTTTAGTAATTTATCACCTTTTGTTACAGTGCAACAGATGATCTCTTCTTCCCATCTCACCTCTTATGTATAAATAAATCCTTAAAGTTTTGTTGTTCAGTCCTGACCAGCAAAATTCCAGAAAGATTTACCCAAGATAATGTCTATTTTTACCTTGAACAAATAAACCAACTTCATATTCTTTTCTTTTTACCTTTAATGAGCTTTAATTTCTTCAACAAAATGATTGTTTTTCTTTTTTCTTTTCGTCCCTTCTCACAAAATTCTTCAAAAAATTATATTTTGTAAATATAATATTGGAAAATTATCCTGGCTACTCTTTTGGCTTGTTAGTTGCATAACCCTTTTAATTATTAAGACACCAGCTGGTTTAATTTGTACATAAAGTTGAGCAACTTCTTCTTCCATAATATTCTTGCAGTCTGTCATTTTAAAATCCATTTTCAAATCAGTCTCAGCCTTATCTGATAAAACTTGTCCCTTTCTGTAATATTTTTTAAATCTATAGTCTTATATAGTAGTATCTACCTATAGTAGTATACTATAATCTACCTATAGTAGTATACTATAATCTACATATAATGGCAGGTTTTCTTAAAATTACATCATATTTAGGTTGAATTATGTTTAGGTTCAATATATCTAAAGTTAAAATACTTTGCTCCATTAGGTATTAGAAGTCAAATGCAAGTGTTCTTTAATTGCAATCTTTAATCCCTTCTGGTTCCCTCTAGTGTCCAACCTTCTAAGTCCTATCCTATCATTGTTTTTAAATAATTTAAAACATCAGCATTTTTCCATGGGAAGGATTCTTCTTATAATTAATTTCAAAATCTTGTTTTTGAAATTTATCTGGATCCTGAGTCCGCATTCTAATTAACCTTTTGCTATTTATGCCAAAAAAGAGATAAAATTTTAATTTCTTAAACCTTTATTTAACAGTTCTTTTTACTAATCTGATCCCCAAGCATGGGGAATGGAGAGGAGGTGGGATCAGCGCAGGGTGACCCAATGACTCGGGAGGAGGGCGCCCCGGCCCTCTTCACAAGGCTCACCTGGGGAATGAGATTTAAAAAGACACTGTTGGGAGAGTCACTAGTCACGAACAAGCGTTACCTTTTTCCAGTCTCAAGTGCCAACACTTGCTGTGCCTTGCCCTACTTGCCTTGCCCTGCTTGCCTTGCCCTGCTTGCCTCTCCTGGCTCTGTGAGAGTTTGCAGCAACACAGTTCTGCTCCGGGTTGTGCTGCAGTCCCAGTGAACTCTTCCTGTCACCAGGACTCCTTGGAACCAAATTCCCTGAACTGTGGCTGCTCTCAGAACTGTGCTGTCCTCTGGACAAATAGCAGCCTGAAACTATTGGAGGTGTGTGTTTAGAGCTTAGCTCTTGGACTTGCAGTGAACGGTGGGACTTCTGGGGGAAAGGCGGAGCAACAAAGGGGAGTTAAGCCTTCATTCTGGCTGTGTTGCTTCCAAGCCCAGGGTCATCACAGATTATCTCACACCCATTCCTTGTCCAAAGAACCTTCCAATGGAGAACATGAGAAGATTAACCAACTATTGCAGCAGTATTTAAGATGCTAGATTTCATATCAGCATAAAACAGCTGTACTGATCTCATACTTCTTGCTAAATTTGTTTTCAACAATGCTGCCTACTCCTCTGTTAGTATATATATCTGGTCCAGGCAATGTATGGATTCCACCCATAGGTCTTACCAACAACCACAAGAAAGTGCTGAAAGAGCTTCCAAAATGAACAATTCAGACTACCGTGTTTCTCAGAAAATAAGACTGGGTCTTATTTTCTTTTGCCCCCCCCCAAAAAAAAGGGCTAGGCCCTTTTTTCGAGGGGTGCCCTAATTTTCCCCCCACCCATGCCAAGCCCCC
>JANHFL010001198.1:103342-117961 GCA_032468155.1 Oxyrhabdium leporinum | reverse complement strand
CTTATAAGTTGTAAACCGCCCCGAGTCTTCGGAATGGGGCGGTATATAAATGTAAAAATAAAATAAAATAAATAAAAATAAGAGCTATTGTCCAGCTGATATAAAGGAAGCACGAAGGGATATGTAAGAATCTAAAATGTACTGCTAAAGGTAAAAATCTTACTTGGGTTCCTATAATAGAACAGTTTCTTAGTTAAAAACGTTCCTTTCTGAACTGTCCCTACTAACACTAATTTTGTATTGCTCAGTATCCCATTTTATTTGGGGTTGATGTAGAATGATTGTACCAAAAACATTCAAAAGATCTGGTATTCTCTTTGTATTTTCTTTTTTCTCCAAGTTTCTCTTATTATTTCCAAAGCTTTTTTTTTTTTTACTTTCTGTCTCCTTTCCATGCCAACAAAGTAACCCATATACTTTGTTTCCTCTGATCCCTTAGAAGCAGGTAATTGAATGAATGACTCTTGCTTCGTCATTTTAATAGAATTGGTATAGACTACTGACAGGAAAAGTTCACTTTTAGTTATCTGAAATGCTTTTTCTATTTGAAAGAAAGATTGAAGTTCATAGAGTTGAAGAAACGTCTCTAACTTAATCATGCTGGCAGCTAAGACATCTTCTTGCTATTTTTGCCAATAGTAATGCCCTCAGTTGATTGGCCAGTCACCACCTTCTGCTTCCAAGATATCAAATTTCTCCTTTGACATATTTAAGTACTTAAATGCTAGCTTGTATGACAGAAACTATATCAATCTATTCTCTAAATGTTTCCAGCTAACTTGTGAATCACAATCCATTCTATGAAAATATGGTATTCGATAGATTTCCACCCATTTTGCTTTCCTTTAATAGTTTAGTTATAATCACCATCATCATCATCATTTTAACCAATGTCTATCCATTGTAGGATGAAGGCCACTTCCATATGTTTCCAACCTATATGGTCCTGAGCTTTCTTTTGCCGATTGGGTATTACTTTTTCTATACGCTATAGAACCTACTAATTTGCTCCCTCTTATTTGATTAATTGTCTGTAAAGCTATGTAGGTGCCATCATTATTTTTACTATATAGTGACTATAAAGAAAGTTTGTGTACTAAATAAATAGAAATAAATTTTGTACACAGGTGAAGTTTTTCTTTGCTAAAGGACTACCAATAAAGTATCATCTATGACACATCAGAATTGCCATCGAGATTTTCTCTAAAGTGACATTTGAAGCAAATTTAATATGTTTCCTTTTTAAGAGACAGGTCTAAAAAATTTCAAGGGTGGGCCAACTTCCAAGTCAGGAATGGTCAGGTAACATGTTTCTGGAAGAGCAGAAACAATGTTGCGATCATGATCTAATTCTATTTTATTGTAAGATTACATTAACAGAATTGTGTAAATCTGAAAATACAAGCTTTCCCTCATCATTACATACACCCATCTTGGAATAATGTTCATTTTTGTCACATTTACCTTTCCCTATAAACCTGTAGGGATTTTTACCTATCTATTTATTTCAGTATTAATCTGAGATTCAAAGATTATAATAATCTATAACTAATTATTCTAAGGTGTTTATACACAGAGACATATAGAGACACATAAACAGATTGTACCAAGAGTCAGGGCCCAAAGGACAATATATATATATATAGCATCTGAATGTGTATGCGTGTGTGTGTGTGTGAGAAAGAAATCTTAGCATATTTAAAAATGTTCAAAAGTCATGCATCAACTGAGTAAGGAAGTGTTTAATTGAAAATGGCAGCCAATGGGCCTGATTTTTGTATACCCTGTGTGTGTTTCTCTCTCTCTCTCTTTGTATATATATTCATAAATTTAATAAACACTCATTTTAGATATTTATGGATAACATTACAGCTTCTAAGAAGAATATAAGACTTACCTCAATAAATTGAGTAACCTGACAATCAATTAAATTTCTGTACTATAGCAAAGCATTCATAATTATCATAAAACATAATATGTCACCAGCATATAATAATTTATGTTCAACATTACTGGCTGGTACGTCTAAAACAGTACTCAGTTGCCTGACAATAGAGGTGAAAATTCTTCTGTCAAGTTAAATATAAGACAAGTACCATATACCATGAAAAAAAAGTATTTTATTCATGCAATACTATCACCATTGCAGATTCCACCTTGTCTTAATTCTCTCTAAAATATTTAGGTAGAATTATCCAAGCTTGTCACATTTTCATAAAACTAAACTGTGCAGGATGGATAATTGAAGATAATATCATTAGTTGTCTATATGATGGGATTGCTGTCAAAACTGGGCATTAACATTTAACAAGGAAATTGGGTAAAAACCTGAAACATCAGCAGAATCTTTACCAGTTTTCAAAATGAGCTATATAAGCTTCATTAAAGGATGTTGGAAACCTTGATTAAAACGAAACAAAAATGCCAAGCCCTCATTTTAAATTTCTAACAATATATGAATGTAAAGAATCAGTATGTCTTATAGCATTTGATAAGATGCAGATCAGGATTGGGACATTTCCTATTTTCATAGATTTAACAGCATCTGTTATTTCCTGAAGGGATAAAAGTGCAGTTAGATAATAGCAATAGCATTTAGACTTATATAGAGCCCCATAGTGTTTTATAGCACTCTCTGGGTAGTTTACAGTGGCAGCATTATTTGCATGTTGCCCCCAACAATCTGAGTTTTCATTTTACCGACCTCAGAAGGATGGAAAACTAAGTCAACCTCAAATCCTGTCAGGATCAAACTCAAGACTGAGGGCAGAGTTAGCTTGCAATACTGCATTCTAACCACTGCACCACCAGGACAATAGCTTCAATATGTGTAATCTTTGGAAGAATTACAATATTGAAAAATGTTTGACTTCTTCCTCAGTATCCTTCGACTTGGTGTTATAAAGTTGGGTATAGTTTTTTTAAAAAAATACTTTTATTTATTTGTTTCAGTTTATGTGCCACTCCAATGCAGAAAGTATAGGCAGTTTACAGAAACCCATACAAAAGCAAGAATTCAAAGAAACCATAAACTATATTATAACAAAATAGCAATAACATCAGCCTCACATGTCTGTATCTCAAATTGCTTACCTATTAAACAATAAAAAACAGAGTTATTAAATCGTATTTATTGTATATTTTACCCTGGGCATCCTTAATTGTAAAAAAATAATATTTGCTCTGTGGCTGTTTCAACTGAGGACAACAATTTCCCTGGTCTTTCCCCTTGTTTCCAATATTTTACTTTATACAATTGAATGAATATTCTGTACTATGAGCTATTGCCCACTTACATAATATTTAATGTTATAATCCTATATATATATATATAAATTAAAATGATGAAATGGAAGGAAATTACTGCTTTACACATCACAAAGGCCCAAGATTTTTTTTTTCCATGGTTAATGCTAGATCTCATAAGTGTCCTGCTAGTTCAAATCAAACAACATATTTCAGTCTGGCACCTTGTTGCTAAAGCTGTCATCTGACAACTTTTGGGAAGATCACCACCAAATATTTATGCAACTGCTCTCCTTTATAGTTTGTGCCTGTTCACTGGCTTAAAAAAAAACCACGTCCTCTTAATATGGAAGTTCTAAGTTGGTAGATGGACACCATCCATGTAATCATATGACCCTTCTTAAGCCAGAACCATCATAGTTTGTTAGTTGTACTTACTGTGATAACTA
Organism: Oxyrhabdium leporinum; assembly: GCA_032468155.1. Classification (NCBI taxonomy): domain Eukaryota; kingdom Metazoa; phylum Chordata; class Lepidosauria; order Squamata; family Cyclocoridae; genus Oxyrhabdium; species Oxyrhabdium leporinum. Next base: position 114,266 of record JANHFL010001198.1, on the reverse strand, counting down.
AAAAATAATTGATTACATTAGTAGTAATAAGAGGCCACTTTTCTACAAATGTCTCTGCCCATCTGAGACGAACTGGCAGGGTTGGACAAACAATGCCAGTGGATTCTTATGGGACCTCCAAGATAGGCTTAACTATAGTCAGCCCTCTTCTCTGGAAAAACATTATTATTTAAGTCCACATGGCCTAAACTTTACTGAGCCAGTCTGGTCTAGTGATGAAGGCACTAAACAGAAACCAGGAGATGGTGAGTTCTAGTCCTACTTTAGATATGAAAGCCAGCTGGGTGACTTTGGGTCAATCACTCTCTCTCAACCCAACTCATTTACACAGTTGTGGGCAAAACAGGAGGAGGAAGGAATGTTAGGAATGTTCACCATCTGAGTTACTTATAAAAATAATAAAGGCAGGATTAAAAAATTGAAGTAAATAAAATATTGAAAACTGGCTCTTTTACCAGGCCCTGTAAGTAATGTGTGACCCTGTTTTGGAAACTGACTGATCTTTTGTATTCTTACTTGTAGTTTTCTTGATGATAACTTATTGAACATTTTCTTTTCAGCTTATGTTTTTTACATGTACCTATTATGCATTGTGAGTCACCTACAGGTGCTACAGTGATTGAGGTTTATAAATGGATTAAGCAAAAAGCAAGAAAAACATGATCAGAGTCAATTTGATTGTTTGTTCAAACAGCCATTTTGGACTTCACTTTTAATTGGGGGGAAAATACTGACTTAAAGTTGGCTGATTGGTCTGAAAATGCTGGATTTCTTCACTTCTGAAAGCATCAGGGAGGTTTTAATATTTTGTCTCTGCTGCTGGTTGCTAAATAATCCAGCCAGACATATAAAAATCCAGTGATATTTAAAGTGGAAAGGTCAATCTATCGATTTAGAAAATGAAGCTTTAACAACACCTTCCTTTATCGCAGGTCTTGCCAAACTTTATAATATATATTATGGGAATTATTTATACTTATTGTGAAATCCCCATCTCTTAACTCCTGAAGTGCCAGTCCTCAACTAAAGATACACAACAGACATTCAAGGTGCTTTTTGTCACACTGGCTTTTCTGGAAATTAACAAGTCAGGAGGAGCTTTTCTTGTGAACTTCCTCAAATTCATTTTTGAAAAGGTAACAAAAGCTAGAATTGTTCCAGTCACTATGTTCTGTGACAGGAGAGGACAAAAATGCAGCCATCAGTTGGCATGGCTGCTCCTAGCTCCATTTTTACACTCCTTGGAGCAGCTAAAGCATGCAGTCACATTCTGTGATAATGCACGCACATTCAGCAATCTGACGTTTTTAGAATATAGTGTGTGGAACTATGCATTTATACCTTTTCTTTTCTTTTCCTTCTTTACAATCTATTTTACAAGTTTATCTTTCTAATATGGTTACACCGGAACATGACCGAATATAAAAAAAGTGTCTGCACCTTTTCATCATATTATGTGTACCCTTGGCTTGTAACTCTGAGTTGTAAAATACAACACATTTGAGACAATCACAGATTTTCACGTACCTTTGCATTTGGGTGTTACAAACTGGGTCAATGCACACAAACGTTCAGTTGGTACTGACTTCTCATCCACCCCAAACTCCAGTTCTCATTGTTTTCTGAAATTAGCCAGGTTATGTTCTACGAGATGTTTGTTTGGGCAGCCTCTGATGGCACCCTTTAACTATTAATGTCAGCTGAGTTTGCTTATGCAGTAGCTTTATTTAATTCTTTATCAGACTTAAATAGCCGCCCATCTTATCCATAGCAATTCTGGATGGCTCCCAACAATTATATAAAAATCATCAATATAGAAATGGCATATATAAAAGTTGTTAAAATCTACATTAAGAAATAGGTAGTATAAATACCAAAGCCCTAGGCAAAGAGAGGATAAAATTGGCCACATCAACAATGGAGCCATTTGAGCATTTCTCTGGTTCTCTGGGACCCCCAGATCTGATGACATAGATGGTCTTGAGGACCTTCTAGAATGTCAAAAGGGATGGAGATACTCTAATTTTGGGGAGAAAAATATTCCATAAGGCATGTGTTACTACAGGGAAGGTATGACTCCTGGAACCCATCAAATGTAGATCCCTAGCTGATAGTTCAGGCAACATGCCTTCTCTGCAAGATCTGATGGGTAGGGGCTGAAACAACCAGGGAAAGGCTGTCCTTCAGATACATTGGTCCCATGCCATGAAGGGCTTTAAAGGTTAAAACCACCACCTTGAATTGAACCCAGAAGCAAGCTGGCAACCAAAGTAGTTCATGGAGCAGAGATGTAACATGCCGTTCTTTATCTTTTCTCTTTAACTTCTTCTCTTTTATGCTGCTGGTATTAATCCTGTTTCGGTGTTTATTAATTGTTTACAGCCAACTTGAAAACTCTACCTAAAAAGAACTTTGCACTTTCTTTCTATGCAGAGCATACCACAGTGTAATCTAAAAGTTTGCTTTTGATAGTCCCGAAACATATGTACAAGATGCCTTGGGATGAATACAAATGGATAAAAAATTAAGTCTGTAGGTTCCATTAGTGAACAGCTGCTGCTAAAATGGCTAAAATTGTATACCAGATTTAGAGGCATCCTAGACTGGTAAACCTAGGAGTAATAGAATTATTTACATGTTTTTATAGAGCTGCTAAAATAATTCAGTCCATTAAAGGTATTCTGCAATGTTTTCAAAGTACCCAAAGCAAATATCTATCTTTAACTGACAGTAAAGCATAGGGGATACAGCTCATACTGCTATTAAATAAACATTTTAAATTGAGCTAGCCACTAAACTAGCAGCATCTTCTGAACAATTTCACATATGGTGATAGCATATCCTGTAGTCCAATGGAGAAAAGGAAGCTGAGAAAAATAATAGAAAATATTTCTGATTTGCGAGCTATTTTGGATTCTGTATAAAACACTGAAGCCTATGCAACCCCTTTTGGTCATCTTCTCTCAGATGCAGTAAATCTGATAGATTTAATACATTGCCCCTTCTTGGTGCCATTCTTAATTTTGCTTATAGTAGAAATCCTGGATCTTTTCTACTACAAAATGTTAATTTTGCTTGTAGTAGAAATCCTGGATGTTTGCCAGACTTATCAGTTCTAAGAAAGTGTAAGGAATGAAAAACCAAATCATAATAACCCTGCCCTGATTTTTTGGTGCGTGTGTGTCTAAGATGGAGTCTTAAGAGTCTAAGAGTTGCCTCACAGCGGGATAGGCAGCAAACAAATTTAATAAATAACTAAAATAAAAATAAAAAGGGGTAGAGTGGAATTCAAGTTATTTCAGCCCTACAACAATAAAGAATTCCTGAAATTCTTGCTGCTTCTGTTTCTTGACCTTGCCTACCTTGAAGGGCTGACAAGAAATGGCTAATGAGGTCAATCATCAATGCAGGCTATTTTCAATCTATTCTGGGGAAATTAAGACAATTCTGGGTACAATTTGAACTCTTAAACAACTTCTGCTACTAAAGCAGGAAACCAAAAGAAACAGAGTTAGGAAGCTGACTCCATAGCCTAAGGGCCAAGGTCTGGAAGACTTTTAGCCAAGAAAAGATTGTGGGAGAGAAAGCCCTAGTCATAATTGCCTTAAAACACCTTTTGAATTAATTGGTGGAATTAACCGTGTCTTTAAGTCTTTCTCATGGCAACTAAATGAGATTTCAAAGTCCTTAAATTTGGCTGGATGGTATGTTCAGTACTTAACGCTAATTGCCAAGTAGCAAGGGGGAGAAAATAAGCATTAAGACTTTTCCTTTCATGAAAGAAATGTTGTAATGGAATTCTTTTCTTATGAAAGTATGGAAGGAAAACTAATAGATAACCAAAAATAACCTGAATTGTTGCAGACAACATATGATACAGAACTGCTATTGCGACTCAACACCCAAGCACCATGAAGATTGCCTTAGCATATCATAAAATGTCATAGGGTGGATTTTAGATTCATCTAAGTACATAATTTTCAAAAATGTGCAGTTCTTGAATTTCCTCCACATTTTGTAGCAATTACTGAAAAACTGATTGGCAAATATTCTAATGATCTAACAGTCCCCGGAAGAATGCTAAAATCCAGAAAGAGTTTAGTTGTTCTTAAATTTTTTCTTAATGTGATAATAAGCAGTTCTGAGCTAGACTAATACGCTTTTTAAAGTTATTCCACAGGGCCTGGCAGTTCAAGCAGCTTTGCTCTAAGGAATGAGTGCCTGGAAACTAAAGATTTATACAAACACATTAGTGAAAAGGATCCATATATCTATGATAGAAAAGCAGATAAAAGCAATCTAGATTCATTTGGCTTGACCTGTGTGATGGATACGGTTCTGCCCATTGCCTGCTTAAAAACAAGAAAAAGAAGAAAAGAATTACTTGTTAAGGAGGAAGGAATACACATTATTGTTTAAAAGGTCACGTGCACAAAGTGAATATTAAATATTTTTGTGTTATTTTTAAGAGTGAAAATGACACTGAACAATCTTTGAGTCTAAAAGTGAGAAAGAAGGGTCAATGTAGGGCTCAGTGAATAAAAAATATGGGATGGGAAGAGTTTCCCCAGCAATCCTGATTTTTTCCTAAACATTTTAAAAGAAGCCATTATCCATTATCATAGTGGAGTGAAAGTCTGGAGAAAAAGCCTCCTCCAGATTTCATCAGTTGAAGATCAACAAAAACTTGGGATCTTAATGTAGGCCAATTAGTCCTGTCTTAGAGCATTTATTTTTCAGACTTGTGTGGAAAGCTAACATCAGTTTAACAACTAACGGAAAGGTGCTCTGCGTGTGCAAGGTTTGAAGTCCTTTTTTCCAAATCAGTTTTAAATGCACGCACAGGTAGTCCTTGAGTTAACAACCGTTCGTTGAGTGACTGTTCGAAGTTACAACGGTTCTGAAAACAGTGACATATGATCCTGTTTTCACACTCCGTTGCAGTATCCCCGTGGTCATGTAATCAAAATTGGGACATTTGGCAACTGGCATGTAATTTATGACGGTTGCAGTATCCTGGGATCATCTGATTTGTGACCTTCTGACACGTGAAGTCGATGAGGTAGTCAGATTCACTCAACAATGGGGTCACTAACTTAACAACTGCAGTGATTCACTTAACAACGGTCACAAGAAAGGTTGTAAAATGGGACAAAATTCACTTCATAATGTCTTGCTCAGCCACAGAAATGTTGGGCTCAGTCTTAAGTCAAGGACTACCTATATTAACAGTACATTTCACCATTCAGAGGAAGGTGGTCTAATAGCCTGCCCAGTTTGTAATGCTGCTGCTAAGGGGTGATAGGCACCTTCAACGCTTATTTTAAAGGCGCTTTTCTCTTCAAAAGGCAACTGGACTATTTTTTTTTTCTTTTTGAGGAAGAAAAATAAAATGTTTTGCTTCTCATCCAAGAAGCCTCATCAGTTCTGAAGGTGAAGGGATGGAAAGATGGATACTGACAGTTGAGACTGGATGGTAGAGAGAATGGAAGGATTGTATTTCTTTGCAGTCATCTGGTTGTTAACACTCTCCCTGAGAGCTGTTGAGGCTACTTGAGGGTTTTCCCTCAGGGTCACCTGAATCAGATGTGCAGTTAGTTGCCTTTTAAAGAAAAAAAGCACCTTTGAGACAACTATGACCTGGATTGCCAAGAACATCCACTGACATTCAAGGCTTATTCTTTTCTTGGTTCAGTCCTGAAATGGAGGACTAACATCCAGAAGCCTTTAAATTTCAGACCTATTGTTCATAAAGCAAAACAGGTGAACAGGTAGAGCTACCTTGTTCTCAAACATCTCAGAAGGAAAACTCAGAGGAAGGTGTGGACTAGTAGACTGAGGATTCATAACTGTTCTTTGGTAAGTCTGCAAACCATTCCTTGACATGAAAAAAAGAGGAAAGGCCCATTCATTTCTGCTCTGCTTATATGAGCATTAAATTAAAGTATAGCGATGATTGAGTGCCCATTCATTTCATTTCGCCAACTCATTTCTTTGAGGAAAGATGTATTTATTACTATTAAAAAAATTTATATGTCATTTCTCAATTACATAAATCTCAAAGAAGGATATGAAAGAAAAGCAATGCATTCAAATGGTCAAGACGTTAGCACCAAGGAAGACCAATATATATGGAAACTAAACTTCTGTTATGGCAGGAGTTTTATGCAATTGGAATAAAGATCCCAAGTGCATGAAACTCCTGCCATATCAGAAGTTTAGTTTCCATGTCATCACCAAGAAGCAATGCACAAGCCACAGAAGCTTTTCTCAAAATTTCAGATGGAAAATTGGGATAAATGAGTTTCTTTAAGATATGCCCGTGGCCAATAAGGTAGGAATAAGCAATATGTGTGATCCTAGGCCCATGGGAGCCCCTTAGGTCCCTTTTTCATCTAATCTTGACCGCTGAAAATGGCTGTTTCATTGATTTATTGGTTATATCTACATCCCGCCTGTTGTTCTGAGCTCAAAGAGTCATGTACGATACAGGCAGTCCTTGACTTACAACCATTCATTTAGTGGCTGTTCAAAGTTACAACGGCACTGAAAAAAATGACTGATGATCAATTGTCCCACTTACAACTGTTGCAGCATCCCCGTGGTCATGTGATCAACATTTAGACAGTTGGCAACTGGCATGTATTTATGACTGTAGCAGTGTCCTGGGGTCGTGTGATCGCCTTTTGTGACCTTCTGATGAGCAAAGTCAATGGGGAGCCCAGATCCATTTAACAACCGTGTCACTAACCTAACAACTGCAGTGATTCACTTGACAACCGTGGCAAGAAAGGTTGTAAAATGGGGGCAAAACTCACTTAACAACTGTCTTACTTAGCAATGGAAATTTTGGACTCAATTACGGTTGTAAGCCAAGGACTACCTGCATTCCCTTTCCCCCACAATAACTACCTGTGAGGTAGATTGAGCTGAGAGAGAGTGACTGGCTCAAAGTCACCTTGTTGAGGGTGGGCTAGAACAGAGTTCTCCAACCTTTCCGGGTTAGTGGCCCAGAGCGGGGTTGAGGGGGGAAAGAGGGGATGGTTCTGTGGCACCTGCGCAAGCACCTTCCTGGTTCCAATCCAACATCTCAATCACTATATCACGTATACTTGCCTTACGCTAAATAAATAATCACATACACTGCTGTGATGGAAAACAGATGAAGACAGTACTGCCACTTCCAAACTAGCACATTTTGTCAAAAAAAGTGAAGGAAAAAAACCAACCCACTTCTCCCATGTTGTTTATGTAACATGGGTCCACTCACAATGTGGCTCTCAACTTTCCCAAAGGCGAGGTCCCTTTCTGCAAACAACTGACCTCTCTCTGGTGTAAAGCCTAGGAAACGAAGAGTAGCACCCTGAATTTCTAAAAACTGGCAAGAATTATTACACTGTGTTGCTTAGCAAGGTAATAGGAGGTGACGTATCCAGAGAAGTTTCTGTAGGGAGGGGAGAGATTTTGCAATGATTTGAAAGTCACTGACATGAACACAGTGCAATAAGACGAATAAAGTCAAACAAATTGTACAGGATGTCTGTCGCTTGCTTTTAAAACCGGGATCTTCTATTTAATCTGGCAGATTTGATGCCTCAGTGGAAGAATTTCTGCACCTGAAACGTATATGCCATTTGGATGGAAAACATTACAGTCATCAGAAGACAGGCTACAATCTTCTATTGTAATCGTTACAGAAACCAAACAAACAGGGGAAAAAAATAATTTGTGAAGAAGGAGACAAATGGACAGGGCAATAACAAACAAAAATAAAATCAGTGGGGCTGCCAGAAACCAAGTGATTTTTTACCAAGTACACATTGACACTATAAATCGAAAGGGGATGGAATAAAGACTGATCTTAAGTAGGGATCTGGACGTTGATTTGACTATTCAGAAACTAGAAAAATTATCTGTTTGCAGGAGCTTTGAAGTCCCTTCAGTGGGAAGGGTTGAACCTTACTAAAAATATAACACACCTTCATTGTCAACTAGGACAATGATTTTTTTTTTTTTAAAGTTCCCTTTTCCCTTTTGTTGAAAAAAGAAAAGAAAATCAAAGATGCCAAAAATAGTTAGCATTGCACAAACTGAATGGAAGAGTCACATGAAGCCTGTCTGAGTCAGCAAGAAAAAAAAAAAAGTACTACCTTCGCACTGCAGTCATTTCCAAAATGAAGGTGTCATTGTCAAAGCCAGAAGAGAAGAGAAATGCTACTCTAAAAGTTAAAATCTGTTCAGGTGAGCGTTGGTTTGATTGCTGACTGCCAATGAAGGGAGAGGACAGAGTCTCTGGAAAGTATTACCTCGTTCAATTCTCAGGATAAAGTAACTAGATACGGGTAGTCCTCGACTTATGACCACAACTGAGCCTATAACTTGACGTTGCTAAGTGAGAAATTTGTTGAGTGAGTTTTGGCCCATTTTAAGACTTTTCTTGCCACATTTGTTAAGTGAATCACTACAGTCGTTAAGTTAGTAACACAGTTGTTCAGTGAATCTGGATTTCCCATTGAGTTGCTTGTGAGAAGGTTATAAAAGGGGATTGATCACATGACTCTGGGACACTACAACCATCATAAATTTGAGTCAGTTGTTAAGCATCTGAATTTTGATCATGTGACCGTGGGGATGCTGCAATGGTCAGAAGTGTGAAAAATGATCGTCAGTCATTTTTATCAGTGTCGTTGTAACTTCAAACAGTCACTAAGCAAATGGTTATAAGTTGAGAATTACCTTTATATGGAGTTAGACTTCACTTAGACTACAATTGTGAACTGGTAACTCCATTGCTAGGAGATGTAGTTGTAAAATGAAACATAACCTCCCCCCTGAAGAATGAAATATTTTGGGAAATGTTAAAAAGGCAGAACATTATATTTCCCCAAAGGAGAAATGGAGAAACATTAAAGAGAGAAAGCAGCCCCCAAGTCTAAATAGCCCACAGCAGATGCCAGCACTTAAGACATAAAGAGCTTATTGAAAGAAGAAGACAAGTATCTAGATAGCTCTATTCATAAGAAAAGCAAATACTGCGGGCAGAAATCCATTCAAGAGAGGATATTTCGAAACTCCTTGGAAGAATGGTAGGATTAGAAAGCAGCCCCTCACCCAAGATCCAACACAGGACGAAAGCCATTAGCCACAATAGGAATTGCCCAACACCCTTTCAGAACACAAGCCTCTTCATTGCAGTCCAAACTTCAAAGGCACAGCAACCTGGGGGCTCAGATAAACAATAAGCCAGAGGTTGACCAGATTAGCTCAAACATCTAGGATTTGCATTTCCACTTTTGCCTATAGAGCAGGACTGGTGGTTGGTGGTTCTGCTTCATCATTAAACCATCTTCCAATCAGCCTCCATGTTTCCAGTGTCTTTCTCCCAGCTTGGAACTGAAGCAGATGAATTTTCCTTCCAACTCCCAGGGTTTTCACAACCTTAAAAGAAAGAGTTTCCAGACTTCTCAAAACAATAAATCACATAATCCAATCTGGATACTAGCTGGTTGCCTGGTTACAACTCTCTCCTCCTCCTGTAGCCAGCCAGCCTTGGAATGCCTCTGACTCACCAGACAGCTGTTCTATTTTGTCTACCAAATTCCCTCTATTATTCCCCCCTTCATCTCCACCTTGTGTCAGCCTGAAACCCAGCTTCGGACCTGGAACCAACAGCATTTCCCCCTTTATGGCTTTAATAACTTTTGTCAAAATAAAATGGGAAGAAGGCAATAAAATATGCTAATTGATATAGAAAAAATGATTTCAGATGAGGAAAAATAGCAAAAGCAATAGCATTTAGACTTCTATATTGTACCACAGTGCTTTACAGCACTCTCTGGGCAGTTTACAATGTTAGCATATTGCTCCCAACAACCTGGGTCCTCATTTTATCTACCTTGGAAGGGTGGAAGACTGAGTCAACCTTGAGCTGGTCAGGATCAAACTGCTAGCTGTGGGCAGAATTTGCCTGCAATACTGCGCTACCATGGTTCAACATACAATACAAGTCTATATATTTGTTGGGTGTTAAGACATTATTTTGGAATCTTGCTTTTCCCTGAGGAAAAATAAATTGTAGGATAAATTATCATCCAGAAAAAGAATGATCCTTTTGAGAACACTGGGCCTCTTCACTAGACATTATCCCTGTCCAGGCCTTTTGGGGTTAGTCTAGGCAGGGGGACTGAGTTCTGGCAATGATCTATTTTTTGCTGGGGGAGCGGGGGAGGATTCACATTTTTTTACTTACTTGCACAAAAACTAAAAGCTTCCACTTTGATAAATGCTCATAGCAATCAAAATTTGATTGAACAAGCTGTCCACCAGCCCCCAATTTCAATCTCCTGAAACGTTCTCAAAACCAAACAAAGGCTTTGTGGCCCACAATTTCAATACCCCATAAAAATTCTTCTCTGATTAAATCTCTAGGAAATAAGCTTTTATGTTAGCATGGGCCTGCATTATCAGCCACATGACCCTTATTAATGATAATAGGACTTAAGCAGCTTAAACTTGTACTCTAGGTTAATATTTCCAAAACAGTAATTCCTTGTGTATCATATGGTCTCCTCAGGCAGTAAAGATTAATACTGTAGGGTTATAGCAATAAGAATAGAATAGAATATATACTGTATCATGCCTTTGCATTTGTATTTGTATTCTGTAACACACATAAGCTAAGAAGTATTTCCTGTAACTTCCTATAACACATGCTGCATTGGGCCTCTGTAAATGTAATTGGCAACTGCCCCCTTTATCTTTGTACCCCCTTATCTTGTAACAGTCAGAGAATGGCTCTCATTTCAGGCTCTCATTACATTTCTTTGTGTGTGTTGGAGTTACTCAATCTGCCTTTCCTTTGTACAAATAAAACACAGTTTTTCTTTTTCAAGCCTCCGCTTAAGTTCTTCTTTTAATTAGCTTA
>JANHFL010001198.1:88999-103242 GCA_032468155.1 Oxyrhabdium leporinum | reverse complement strand
TTTTATAGTTATAATGTACACTGAAGATGGCATTTAATTTCATTGTATGAGGTGCAATGACAATAAAGTAAACTAAACTAATATTCAGCTTTGAACAAATGATTGATAAGTGATGATTATCTGCATAGAGCCCTCAAGCATCTGCTAAAAAATGGGGCATGGGATTAATAATGGCTGAGGGGGTACGGGTGGTCCACACAGGACTCTCTCTTTAATATCAGATTCCAGGCATCCTCAACTGTGTCATGCATTGGCATACATTAGAAAAGAACTCCATAATAGAACAGACGTGTTTTCAGTTAATAAAAGAAGGCTTGGAGGCCCAATGGAGAATCAATGTGTCTCATGTACACCCAATTCAGATAAGGTTCTTTATAATAGAAGGGGAGGGGGCGCGTTTCCCCTTTCCCATTTCAAGCATGCCAGAGACATCAAGTCTCATCAATTTCATCAAAATTGATGCAGGGCTTTTTGAGCTACGCTCCTTGGGGGAAAAGCAATTTGGAGGCAGAATTTGATGAAATTTGCCGAGAGAGCAGACCTTTGGTGGGAAACTGCTGAGTCGGATTCCAGACAGATAGATTGAAAGGAGGACTGTGTAAAGGGAAGGGCTGTGCCTGACAAATAGCGGGGATAGGGGGAACTGGTGGATGACGCTTGAGCACAAGAATCAGAACGTGACAACGGTTTCATGGTGGTAATTAGAAACACATTTTGTTATGTAATATACAAAAGGCGAAAGGTGGCTTAAAATCATACAGGAAATGGCATAAATCATATCCAATACATTGTGTGCTTAAGCATAGCATAAATGCAGTGCTAAGCTGAAAAAAAACAATGAATTCAGCAAACCCAAACAGCCAGTCTCAAACAAAAGGAAAGTGTTATGGTGAGAATCGTCTACTGGTAAACAGAGACAAATCCTAACCCAAGGAATTCTATTTTTTTCTTTGGCTTCGTGCAATTGAGTTGTCTGTGCTGGCTATTCTGAGTTGAAGGGGCACCTGCCAGAAATTAAAAATCAACATCTGTTCCCTGCATCTCCTGCCCCTCCCCAACCAATATTTCAAAGAGCAACATTTTTGGTGGCCAAGTTACAACTTGAAGCTGAACTGGGCTAACCTGGCGTTGCCACAGAGCTTTAAACGGGGTGCTCGTATTACTTTACCTCTAGATTTGATGCTTGTTAAATCTAGCACTCACTCACTCACTCACTCACTCACTCACTTATTTAATTTTTTAATCTATTTATCCTATTTTATCTACAGAAGGAACTCCTGATTGCAATTGGACATAACAATAATATGCTTATATTCAGTGACTCATAATGAACTTGATTAATTAAGGGACTGCTTTGATGGATATTAATGTTTATTAGAGGCAAGTAAATTTGATCTGGGTGTTGCTGTAAATATACCATGGCTTTGCACTAGCTGGAGGATTATTTTCTGCATAGCATCCACAGGGAAAAGGTGCCACATAATTCATACCTGTAAAACTGATTGCACAAAGACTTTCCTCAAATTTATTTAATCATACTGTCAGGACTCTGAATACACTTTTTATTTAGGAAATTAATGAAACACAGATGCTAAGGAGAAATAGTACCAATTTAAAAATATTAATGAGGGAAAGACTGGCCCAGGCTTTGAAATATATCCCTAATTCAAACTTCAATGGGGCTTTCAAGGTCATATATTTCCAAAATCATAACATGACCTTTAAAACTGCCTTTTGGACCACAAATAATGTAATTGGTGGTGGTGAATCAACTTTTATTTTTATATTCATTGTTTGATTCCACCAACTTTGCTTTGGGCTCAGAAAGAAATTGACAGTGAAGGCAGGTTGTTCAGAAGCAGTGTAAAATAATTTTGCCTGACTGGAAGCTGGATTTTCTACCAAATGAAGTACCTGCAGGTTTTTCAAAGGTAGATCTATATCTAATTCATGAGAATATTTCATGCTATGCATGTATTTTACTCGGCAATAATCCAGAAGGGAGCTGTCATTGCTTTCTTCTAGGGTATATTTCCCCCCACTTCCACATCTAGTTCATAGCCATTTCTTTTTGGTCTCCCATCCCAGTATAAACTTAATCTAGTTTGCTTAGCTTTTTTTGAGATCAGTCAAAGTGAGCTAGGTGATGCCACTTGCTGAGAAATACCTAAGTTATACAATGTACTATTACAGAGGCCGAATCAGAGCAGAATATATCAGAGGGAGAATCTTTTCTGAGTTTCAAAAAAGTGTTCATGGTGTATTCAAGATGTGGAAGTGAAAAGGCTTAAGAACCACATTTTAAAAAAAACTCTTTCTCCTTAGTTGAGATTCATTAGTGACATTTTCATGGAAATGAGTCTCTTATCAAACTCCATCATGATTTCAACAAATACAACCCCACTATTGATCTCAGCCTAGACCTATCAACAGAAGAAGTCTGCTTCCTTAATGACACCATAAAACTACACACTGGACATATCCAGGAAGTCAACAGATCACCATGCAAGCCTACAGGCTCCCAGATTCCACCCAGAACATACTATCAAATCCATTGTCTATAGCCAGGCTCAGTGCTACAACCACTTTTGTTCTGGCCCACATGACAGAACTGTACAAATGATGGAATTAAACCAGGCATTTGGAAACCTGAAGTACCCAACCCATGAGATCGATAGACAAATCAATAGAGCCAGCTCAATTCCTAGAGGGGGTCTATTAAAAGATCGACCGCAGAAACAGTGCAAAAGAACACCACTGATTATCACCTACAGCTCACAACCCAAATCATTTAAATATATTAGTAAGCTACAGTTTAGAGGCCACCAGCGTTGAACTTTCCCTTCTTATGTCTCCCTCCAATGCGATGTATGCCATCATCTGCCAGAAATACCTCTCTGGATTCTACACAGGACAAACAGAATAAATTTTACCCCAAATAATTGGATACAAGATTGACATTGGGGCTCCAAACGAGGACAAAGTAATGCCAGAGTATTTCAGCTTCCCAGGATACTCTCTGGCAGACCTCAACATGATTGTTTTGAGACAAAAATGACATTAACAGCACTATCCAGTGAAAAACCTCAAAACAGCTTTTAGGCAATCTCAGAAAGTCTCAGTGAACACAATGGGTTTTTTAACATACTACAATTGTTGTGAAATACTTTTACTCTGTCCCATGTGCAACTTGCATTTACATAACCCTCCTATTTCCCTTTCTTTTCCCCATTTCAACCCAATTTAAACCCTACATTAATTTGGTCACTCTATGCAGCTGATGGTGAGCTGCCGCTTACAAAAGCTGCAATATAAAAAACAATAATAAAATTTACTAACGTTTGTTAGGAAGAAAAAGTGAAACCCAACTCCTCTGATTCTTTTTTTTTATAGAACCAAAGTTACCCAGCTGTGTTTTGGGTTTTTTTGCTCAAGCCAGGACTAGAAGTCACTTTGTAGGCTTGTGCTTTTCAGTACTAAGTCAAATTTTCTCTCAAATTCTACTTAGAGCAGAGGAGGGCAATTATGGCCCCTTTATGACCAGTGGACTTCAAGTCCCAGAATTCCTGAACCAGCTATGAAGTCTGCAGGTCGTAAAGGGGCCAATAGTTGTCCACAACTGACTTAGGTAGTAGTGGCTTTATATTTATTAGTTTATTAGATTTGTTTGCCATCCATTTTGCTGCGAGTATTAGCATGGCCAATTCGAGCATTCTATAAATGTAAAATGGGACCAAAAGGTTGACAACAAATTATTCTTGAATCTTGTTTTCTTGTATCTCTAACTAGATATCTCTAATATGCCTACAAACAGGAGTTGACAGTGATAGACCACTCTTGATTGTGTTATCTGAGGCTCAAGGCTTCCGATGCTGAAAGTAAAATAAAACTATCATAACTAATAGATACATCTCCATCAATAAACTTTAAACTATGTTGGTTTTTCCATTTCCAATTTAATAGCATTTTCTTCTATGCTATCAAACTGTGGAGCTGTAGAAGACTCTCGAGAGTCATTTGGACTGCAAAGAGATCAAATAAGTCAAACCAACCCTGACTTTTTGGAAGGATAGATATTGAAGCTGAAGCTCAAATAGTTTGGCCACCAAATGAGAAGAGTGGACTCCTTGGAAAAGACCCCGATGTTAGGAGAAAGGGACAGCATAGAGATGGTTAGTGTCATCGATGCAATGAACCTCACTTTGGGCAAACTCTGGAGACAAATTCCAGGTGGGAAGGGGCCTGGCAGGCTATGATGATTCATGGGGTCACAAAGAGTTGGACATGACTTAGTGACTGAAAAACAACAAAAGCATTTTTCTTCTAGATGAAATAAGTAGTAAACGATTTACACCTTCACATGGCATTACCAAACATTACAAATCCTACAAATTACAATCACTATAAGCAGTTATCCTTCTGATCATCATCATTATTGTCTGTTTAGTGCTTGGACACACCAAGTATGGGTCAGAATCTTAACTCATTAATTACAAAAGTTTGTATTACTTGGAATAGTCTATACACCGGTGTGTGCGCACACACACACACACACACACACACACACACCGGTATATAGACTATATATATTCTAAGTCCTTAAGAAGGATCTGATAGTCCCGTTGGAATTGATATTTTTAACTATCTGACAGACTTTGTGTAAATAGCAATTATCATCATCATTCAAGGTTGGACACTTTTGTGTGTCATACACAAACATACATTCTGTATGGTTTTTAAAAACAAAAATGCAAACATCTTGTACCAATTTCAATTTTGTAACATGTACATATCCAAAATAATTGCTAAGTTTGAAAATTTTCATATGAGCATAATCATGCACAGTAACAGAAATCGTTAAGGTACTTAACTTTTAACAATATGTCACCTACCTTTTAACTTTCTACATTTTAAAATAAACTATTACAAACTGAACAAAAAATGTAAAAATTATATTGTTGCCAGCATATACTAGTAGCTATTCAAAATATATCATTCTGAACTAGGGCCTATGCTAGTATTTCCTTATTTGGAATATGCATACAGAAGATAAACCCACATGTATTCTGCATTATAATATCAAGATTTTTTCTTATTTGGATTGCTGGGAATAAAAGAGCTAGATATGAAACAAAAATATTGGATAACCATTTGTCTGAAATGGTATAGGGTTTCCTGCTTGAGCAGGACGTTGGACAAGAAGATCTCCAATGTCCCTACCAACTCTGTCATTCTGTTATTCGGTTTTTCTATTGTAATTCTGTTACATGGGGCAGACCCTGGGAAAGAAAGAAGACTATTGAAGAAACTCCAGTCTCAGATAACATTTGAGAAATTTAAGTGGTATCTAAAAACTGGAACAAGTGAATGAAGATTTCCTTTCATGTAATCATTGCATTCTAGATCTTATAGTCTTACAGAAGCTATATACTACTTCATAGTGCTGCAAAGCCAACTACAGGCCAGCAGTAAGATGCTGGGCATGTTGACCAGAAGGTCAGCAGTTCAAGATCCAAGTGTCACGTGAGGGGGTGAGCTCCTGTTCCTGCCCCAGTTCCTGCCATGTAAATGCAAGTAGATCAATAGGTACCACTTCAGTGGGAAGATAAAAATGTTCAATGTGCTTCAGCATATAATCTTGCTGGCCACATGACCATGGAAGTATCTTCAAACAACACTGGCTCCCTTAGTTAGGAAATGGAGATGAGCACTGCCCCCTAGAGTTGGACATGACTGGACAAAGAAAATCTTTATCTTTACCTTTTTATTATGTATAATATGGCTGATCTCCTTGCCAGTGATGGTGAACCTTTTAGAGACCAAGTGCCCAAACCCACTTATGTATTGCAAAGTGCCAACACAGCAATTTAACCTGAATACTGAGATTTTACTACCTAAAAGAATGATAAACAAGGCAGAGTTCAGCTAATTGTTCTAAGAAAAATGTGATCAATGCACTTTTAAGCATCTTTATTTTTTTTCTGCTTTTGAAATATTACTTTTAGCAACAGTAAAAAAGAAAAACTTTTGTAATATAAATTCTGTCTTTCCCCCTCTCTCTCTCTCTTTCCCTCCCTCTCTCTGCCTCTCTCTTTCTCTCTCTCTCTCTCTCTTCCCCTTCCCTTCTCTCTCTTTCCCTCTCTTCCCCCTCCCACCCTGGGGGGGGGGGAAGGAACCCCTGAACTGGTGCTGGGTGGTGGGAATCTGATGTTGGGAGGCAGATGAGTCCAGGAGCAGTGCACCAATGATCAGCTGGTCGGCAAAACGCTGAAGACCAGCTGGCTGATGGGGAGGCAGGGCACCACAACACCGGCAGCTCTGCAGGAAAAGAAACTGATATCTGGGAGGTGAGAGCAGCTGACGATGATGCTGGGTCGCATTGTGGCTCCATGTTGTAAGGGGCTCCAGGGGGAAAGGACCCCATCTCCCC
The DNA here is from genome assembly GCA_032468155.1 of Oxyrhabdium leporinum. Taxonomy (NCBI): domain Eukaryota; kingdom Metazoa; phylum Chordata; class Lepidosauria; order Squamata; family Cyclocoridae; genus Oxyrhabdium; species Oxyrhabdium leporinum. Next base: position 96,812 of record JANHFL010001198.1, on the reverse strand, counting down.
CATTGTGAAGCACACAAAATTTCAAGGTGCTGCGAGAATAGCAGGCAGGCCATGGAGGCAGCAACAGCAAATGTACTGCGATGAAAGCAGAATACGGTTTCACGTAAAGGCAAGTGCGGGGGCGCTTCGCTCCCGCACTAAGGCTCCGGCCATCACCACTACCATGACAGAGTGACAGTTCTTTCATCCCTCTGCTGCGGCAGGGCAACAGGGAGCTGCAGCAGAGGAATGAAAGAGCTACATGCAGTTCTGGAGCCGCGGGTTGCTGGTAACCAACTCCCCCCCTCCCAAGCATTTCTTTGCCTACCTGATTTCCAGCTCCATCACATTTCTCTGAAATATTCCTGAAATTAAGTAACCCAACGGGAATAGGGGACTGAGGGAGGTCCAAGCAGAATTGAATGGCTGCATATTTTGGCTGGTAGGGCAAGTTCAGTCCTGGATATAATCCTAGAAATTTAATAAATGGTGGTCCCTCTGGCAGGGAATCCCTCTGCCAAATTTCAGAGAGTTTCAGGAAGATTTTGCAAGGAAAGACTTTTTGTTAGGCCATTAATCTAATACTATTCATTTATGTTGCAGATGCTACCTCCTTTGTAGCATTCCACCGGAGAAATAGATCAGGAGCAGAGTTTTATAGAGACTCAGAATCATAATAGAATAAGCTCAGCCCTATTTGTTCTACTGAAAAGAAAAGCTAATTTATTCTAAATTATCCCCATCCTTGGTTGAGATTGGCTTAATCTGATGTAAAATATTTGATTGCTGTATATTTACTGAGAAATTTCAATACTAAAAGCAGCTGCCTTATATTAAGATTAAGCCCCATTTTGTTGCCACTAACTAAAAGCATCAGAGGTTTCAGGAGGTGAGGTGGGCTTCCATCCCTACCTGAAGATACCAGAAGTTGACCTTGCAACTTTCTAGGTGCAGGACATGTGCTGTGTGGTTCATCCCCAGCCTGAACATTCTCCTCTCTTATTTTGCTCTGTTTAACTTCCTTGATCTGGTGATCACAATCTTTTCTGACTATGACAACTTTTTAAAAGATTTTGATTTTTTTTTTTTAATCAAGGCACCTCCTTGTGGGATAGAGCGGCTTTCTGAGAAGAGAAAAAGTGATTGCCTTACTTTCTGCTACATCAGGCATTGGACCTTTTCCAGACACCCTGCAGCTTTCCTGAATTTAATGCATAGAACTCGGGTCAATGATATTGAAAGAAGTGTAATACTAAGTTTTTTTTTTCATGGAAGATCACTGCCAAGTCTTTTATTCAACAGAGATAACATTTCCACCTTTTCATTTCCTAGCATGGGTAGAAATTACTATGAAAGCTTTATTCGGGCTTATGAGGAGAAAATATTGGGGAGGGAAAGAGAGAGAGAGAGTCATTTATTAAGGAAGAAGGAAATAGATCGACATCATCCCTAACTACTCATTCCTTTTGGCTGTCAAACGCCCTTTTTTTTTTTCAACGAATGGAACAAAATAGGCTTATTATGAACAGGATAGCTAAAAATTAAACAATACATTAGAAATGCTGATTACCTTTTGGATACAAGTTAAACCTGACTTGGGATCTTCACTATTCAGATTTTTACATTAAATATACAATCTAAAGTTGTAATAGAAATTCATACATTACAGTCATTGAGCCGTAGGCTCTTTCTCATTTAAAAATCCAAAGGAAAGGTTTCAACATTTCCTGTCCTCTCAACTAACTAAATATCCCCAGGATCCCCTCTTGTCCTTATGGACTGTGGGGCGTTTCATGTAAGCCCTACTTTTTGACAGCCTACAAACTGCAAACTCAAAAGATCTAATCTCACAGCTGGAAGAAACACCTGAGGGGGCTTAGAATGAGATGAGTGTGCTGGATTTCTACCAGATGGATAAACAATTTGGGTATGCTTGTGGGGAATTCTAGCTCTGAAACTAAGGCATTCTACTGTGGATCAGAAGCTATTACTCCAAGGAGGGAAAATCTCCTCAATACCTTGCTGCACCCCATTTTTAGACCAATCAATTTTTCCTCCCACTGGATTCTGTGTAAAAAATAAAGATGGCCTATCAAAACAATATGAGAAAAAAAGCCATTTACCCCACCTTCATCTAATGATGACTCCCAACAGATACTTTCATGCCATTCTCTGGTATTTGGGATTTTTTTTGCATATCTTGCTTTCACAGAGATTCTTATTTAGATCTCTCTCAGAAGATCAAAGATTGAAATGCTTCCACAAATAGGACTATTGTTTTGGGTTTTTTTACTGTAGTTTTCCTGCAATGTTCATTTTTGTTTCGATTAGGTTGGCTAGATACAATTAAAAAAACCCAACAGCAACATTATTTTGTGTGTACAAATCAGGTCCTCAAATTCTGAATTTATACATCACTTATTATGAAAAAATAGACTTAATAGGTATGTGGCATGACTGGTACAGAGATTTGAATTAAGCTACCTCTTTCCCTTTTTAGGATCTCACTAGGCCACATCATTTTTGCCGTACACAGGGTACAGTGCATGTGGGAGGGAGGGAAGGGGGAAAAATCTGGTTTCCCATTATTTTTCCCCCAATAATTCCTCACCAATATCCCTATTGGGCAAGTCCTGTCCTTTTTGTTTATGTCACCAAGAGCAACACCATTTGAGATGGTCAGCTTATAGACCTGTTTCCAATTTAGACTGAACTCAAGTCAAGCTTTAGTTCTCTTAGCAACACAAGTTTTCTCAAGATCTCCATCTTCTTCTCAAGGGAAGAGGGGAAAAGTTATCCTCGTATAAAACTGGAACTTTGAGGAAGGAAAGGATCGTAATGGTAGATGAGATGATGAGTGGTAGCACCAAGAGAAAGGCTGCAATAGCAATAGCACTTAGACTTATATACTGCTTTACAGTGCTTTACAGCTCTCTCTAAGCGGTTTACAGAGTCAGCATATTGACCCCAGCAACCTGGGTCCCCATTTTACCCACCTTGGAAGGATGGAAGGCTGAGTCAACCTTGAGTCTGGATTTGAACTGCCAAATTGCAGGCAGCCAGAAGAAGTACTGCAGTACTGCACTCTAACCACTGTACCACTGTGGCTGCACCTAGCTTTCAGACTATCTTATACAAATAGGAGATACATACATGAGAGTACAGATAAGGAATTTGAATTCCAAGGTGGTATGTCAGGCTAAAGTTTGGACTGGAACTGAGATACCCAAGTTTCAGTCTTTACTCATCATGGTTACATAACCATGAGTAGACACTCTTTTTCAACTCAATCTAACTTATTGCACATGACGGTTCTCATGATAAACTGTGAGGAGAGACCCCTGCATGCATACCGCTCTGTGTCCTAAGGGAAACAGAAGTATGAAAGTAGACATTGTGTAAAAATAAATAAACATTTAGCCTGCTGACAGAGAATGGTCAGCAACACAAGCTATCTAACTTTAAAGCTTTACTAAAAGCACTTCTGCTAAGATTAAAGAATAGCCACCATGCAAATATTTCTCCGCCCTCCATTTCCAAATATTAAAAATTCATCAAAGAATTAAGAATAGGAGGCCGTCCCCTCCTTTTACCTAAGCACAGGCGCTACTGCTAGCAAGATTTCTCTATAGCACTAGCACCGCAATGCAATGCAACAGGAAGTTGTTCAATCTCATACTTGTCTTTGTTTTGTTTAGTTTTGTAAAGCAGCAACAAAATCCACCGTGCTGTTAGAGATGTGGTCGTAGAAGTGCATTCAGCACAAGTAACAGATCCATTCCAGGCAAGGCTTTATGGAAACACAATTTAGTCAGATATCTGCTTTAAAGGGTATGGCATATGGAATCCGGTCAGTGTTTAGACTAAAGCATCTGAGTTGAAAGGCCAGTGTCTTCTGAACTGCCTACTTGCCAATACATTTTAAAAGCCAGACCTTTCACTTTCCGATAACCTAGTTTAGTCAAAACAAAAGTATGTGTGGCTTTTAAATTGGTCTGTTCCTGTAAGCCTTCTCCAATATACACACACTAAATCTATGGGCCCATCAATATTTTACAGTACCATCAAAGGCACTTAAGAGATTACACTGTTAATATCTATATAATTTGTTTTCCCCTTCCATAATGACCAAGTCTTTCTCTGGATCTCTGTGTATTTCTTATAATTATGAATGATTGATGAATTATCTGAATAGCTACGCTGTCTAAGACACAATCTCAATGCCCCAAGAAGAGAGACACCCCCACTTAATGGATTCTTCTAAATACTACCAAAAATGTCAGAATGACTCTCAACAGAGGTCAGAGTAGAATGAATTGAATATGAAGAAACTTAAATCACTGCTAAAAAAAAAAAAAAGAGTAAGCGCACCCTGAATAAGATGTTTGGGCAATTTATCTTAGGCAGCAGAGACAAGTCAAGATAAGGTGATTGATACCTCTCTGGTTTCCTTTAGCATCTCAGTCATCTCTTTTGTCAGTTGTTAAAGCTGAAATCAAAGAGAGTTCACAGGTTTCTGAAGAGCTATAAATACAAAAAACAAAAGAATAGAAAAGATAACAGAATAAATGTGCCAACTCTAAGCGGCAAATCTCTTCATACATATGCATCTGAGAAGGATTTTCTCTTCCTGCCTTTTCCTTGCCCTCCCTGCAAATTGCTTCAAACATATCCCAGGTTCAGCGCCATGCTGGATATTGAAAGAAAGGGAAATCTATTCCACCAGCTGTCTCTATTCAGCTGACTGACATTGGAGAATATAACCTTTTATATCTCAACAGACACATGGAATTTTGTGGTTCATGCTGCTTTCTGAGCTTGATCGTTTTCTTGCAGATGTTTCATTACCCAACTAGGTAACATCATCAGTGCTAGCTCTGATGATGCTATCTAGCTGGGTAATGAAAATCTGCAAGGAATCAATCAAGCATAGATAACACCTAGGACTCCAGAGTTCAACCCTGAGCTACAAATATTCTCTTCTGTTGGTAACACATAGGACTGTTGCTGCTTCTTTTGGTGAGTGTCAGTAGTTGCTTTGCATTTTGTTTTATTAATATTCTCTATACATGTTTTTATGCTTTAATCACAACTGTGTGGAAAGGTAACTTAGAAATCTGACAGCTATTTATTTACGTACTGGATGCTGGATAAATAATTGGTTCAATTCATTGTGTTTTAATTCTGGTTCAATATCCAACAAGTTTGAATGAAGTGAGAGAAAGAAGAGCCAACATATTCTACTTCAATTGACTGAGAAATCTGTCTCAAAGTTTAATTTATATCATACGTCCAATAAAGTGCAATAATTGTCTATGATTTCGGTATAGCCACAAAAAGTGTGTTCCCTTGTAACAGCTATTAGCAGCTGGCAGATGGATGCTGCCATTTTTAATATAATCATCTATGTTTATATTATGTAGGAGGTGTAAAAATCGAAATGGAAGATCTGGTTCTTCACTCAAATCTTTGGGCTTTGTCCATTTTAATTTAGGGGTGTACTGTATGATATTATTTCCCCATACTCATTAATTGTGATGCCTCATGAATTGCTGTTGTTTACTAGGCTTATGATTTGCTTTACTGAGAGTATTCTCTCTAGAGGTCCATTGATGTAGGCCAGGTTAAAAACAAAGTTGCATGCAGATAATCTATAGAGATGCCTTCATATCAGTGAGACAGAATAGATATTGCAGGCTGAACTAATGGAGAGTGTGTGTGTGTGTGTGTGTCCATGCACGTGTGTCTGTGTGAAGGGAGAAAACAACTCCTAACACCGACTGTCCAGGTGCATAGCATAATTAACATGCATAATGTCTGCAAAGCCAGGAGCAATCCAAATGTATCAATTGCTATTGTTCTAGAGTTTGGCTTGCTGAAGACATTGGAGATATCTTGACCAGAAGGGAGGTCAAGTATTCTTGAGGAAGATGGCACCAAGAATGACAGCTACTGGAAAAGATGTTGTGATAACACAGTTGAACCTTTAATAAGCTGGACACAGTCTGCATTTATAATTTATAGCAGGTTTATCCTGGACACTTTAGGGGAAGGAAGTGGCCAGAGCAAAATACAGGTGCAGCTTGGAACAGAAGCTTCTGGAAGATGGGCTATCTGCCATTTACTCAAGTGGCATGAAATCTTCATGAAGGCAAATTCTTCTTATGGATACTCTGCATAATGCAAATAGCTGAAGTTGACATTTGAGGCTTTGGCAACAAGCAATGAATTAGAAATATGGGGAGCTCTGGGAAGACTTTCCCTCATTAGAAAATACATAGGCACCACTTTTTAATTTTCTTTTCTTTTTTTCCTTCACTTTTTTTGCAGAGTTGCAAGTTTGGGAGGTGCCAAAAATGATAAAAGGGGATAAGCAGAGCAAAAAAAAAAAATCCCCTCTTTTTATCTGAGTAACCTTAGCCTTCAAATCAGCAAGTCTCTTATAACGGGCGCTGAATGGGAAGAAAGCAAACAATAGATAAAGGGAAAAACAAACAAAGAAAAGTAAATACTTTTTTGCAATATAGTTACTGATGCTCATTAATCTGAACATCAAATCATGGCACAGTGTTCTTTCTCTGCTTAGCTTGGGAGTGCCATTGCAGATGACACTGTAGGAAGCAAAAAAGGGAACTCTTCTTGCCCAATGTTATTTCTTTAATAATGGGAAAGCGGAAGGAAGAATGGATCATCTGGAATTGCCCTTTCAAAATACCCCCAACATCTTGAGATGCCTCCTCTTCCTTAGTGAACCTTCTGCCCTCAGCACTTGCTGTAGCTCAGGGGTGTCAAACTTGTGATCCGTGGGCTGGATGCGTAACACACTTCTCATGCACACCCACCCCATTTTAGCGAAGGGGCAAAAAGTCACGGTATGTCATGTGGCAACAACATGACACCGCAGGTTTGACATCCCTGCTGTAGCGTCCTTTGTATCCAGCACTCATTACTCGCACAAGTCTGCATTTAGCTGAAGGCAGATGGGATAGGGTGGGGAGAGAACAGGAACAGACCAAAGCTGCTCCACAGGGAAGTATAAATTCACCCATTGGTAATGAGTTTAATGTTCTGCAAAGAGCAAATCAAAACAGGTGAGAGATACCAATGAATCTGAAAGGAAGCACCGGTGATACTTGGTCTTTCTTGAGGAACAAAGTAAAGACCAAGGAAAGCTTGGGGACCATTTCATTTCAAGACAGCTCCCGACACAGTTAGCTTGGAACCAGCTTTAGTAGACAAGATAGAATAAGACCTATGACCTGGAGGGTCCTATTCTTGAATCAGACATTCAATGAAGCATTTTAAAAACAATATCGGAATATGCCTAACACACACACACACACAAACAGTGCTTGCTCATTGTGCATACATGGATGTAACTGCATCAATTTTTTTTACAGTATATTTTTTAATAATATATATATCTGTCAGGAACTATGCAAAGAAATTTTCCTACAAATTAGGAAGCATTACTATTGCAATCCTTTGGAACTTAATCGCAGTCAGGAGGAAACTGGAAACATGATTTATATAAATTTTTAATGGAAGTTCTCCCTAAAGCCATAAAATCAGAAGTGCTTGGAAGATGATATTGAAGCAATCAGAATTTCTAGAAGTAGAAAAGACACATACTCAAAGGTGTTTTCAAAGGTGACTTTGGTTCCTAAGCATCCAAAGATATCTTTAACCCTAAAAATGTTTATGCTTTATATGTATTTAAATGTTTGTGATATATATATATATATATATATATATATATGTGATTATATTTTTTTTACTGATGTTCTTAAAAATTAAGAGAGACTGGTATAGATCTATTTCGGGCTTATTTTGC
>JANHFL010001198.1:73346-88899 GCA_032468155.1 Oxyrhabdium leporinum | reverse complement strand
CTCTCTCTCTCTCTCTCTCTCTCTCTCTCTCTCTCTCTCTCTCTCTCTCTCTCTCTCTCTCTCTCTCTCTCCTCCTTAGCCATCAGTACTTCAGAGTGGCAAATGTGGTTACCCTTTCATTCTTCCAGGGAAGCATTATTTAATTTCAGAATTATTTATCCTTTTGTAGGCAAGGCGAGGCTGACTTTGTCCTGCTGTAAATTTCCATAAATCGTGATTGGATTAACTCACATTATTAGTTTCAGCTCTTTATTTGCTTTTCTGGTGCAGTGGCCTTTTTCAGTCAGACTCATGCTAAATATAATCAGTGTGTGTGTGTGTATGTGGGTGGGTATGTTTCTCTCTCTGTGTGTGTGTGTGTGTGTGTGTGTGTATAAAATGAGAATATATAAATATTAAGAAAGATCACAGAGTGTAAATCTTTATTATCTCAGCTGCTTCAGGAGAAAGGTTTTAATTTAATGAAAAAGTAAATTCCACCCTAAGTTTGTTCAAATAATATATTTTTAATAAATATCAGAGGGCATACTCCTATTGTTCCTACAAAGAATGACAGAATATCCACAGTTTTCTTTCTATACCAAAGGCAGGCATTATACACATTCACATGCTTTGGAGTGGATGCAGCCATTCTTTATGGCAGCAGATTGTATAAATTATTGGCTACAACATGGCCTGTGGCCTCTTAAAAGCAAGTAAATTACTACTTTTCTGTCATTATTAATCACATTTGCCCTACTTTTATAGATTTATAGATTAACAGAGTTGGAAGGGACCTTGTAGGTTATCTAATCCAACCCCCTGCCAAAGCAGGAGACCCTACACCATTTCTGACAGATGGCAGTCCAATCTCTTCTTGAAAACCTCCAGTGATGAAGCTCCTGCAACTTCTGAGGGCAACTTCTGTTCCATTGGTTGATGGTTCTCACTGTCAGGAAATTCTTCCTTATTTCCAGGTTGAATCTCTCCTTGTGCAGTTTCCATCCATTGTTCCTTGTCTGGCCTACAGGTGCTTTGGAAAATAGCTTGACCCCTTCCTCTCTGCAGTAGGCCCTCAAATATTGGAAGACTGCTATCATGTCTCCCCTGGTCCTTCTCTTCACTAGACTAGCCATGCCTGGTTCCTGTAACCGTTCTTCATAAGTTTTAGTCTCCAGTCCCCTCATCATCCTGGTTGCTCTTCTCTGCATTTTTTCTAGAGTCTCAACATCTTTTTTATAGTATGGTGACCAATATATATATATATATATATTTCGGGCTTTTTTGCCCTCATCAGCCAGACATACTCTTATGGGATTTGAACCCGGGTTGCCTGCAATGCAGGCTGTTATCTTAACCACTATATATATATATATATATGCCTTATATGACTATTTTTCACACTTATGACCTTTGCAGCATCCCCATGGTCATGTGAACAAAATTCAGATGTTTGACAACTGGCTCATATTTATGACGGTTGCAATAAGCCGGTGTTCAACATGAGTATAACCCATAAATTCGTTCACTTATGTCATGAGTTTGCAGCTACTACAAATATGGCTGTTTCACAACACCCCAGTAAAAAATACTTTTGAAATACAAGTTATATTTTTTGTTTAGCAGATTATGGGAATCACCTCTTTGTAGTTATTATTTGACTATACCTTTAGGAGTATTTTTTGTCCATATTTTTTCTTTTTATTTCTTCCAAAGTTCTATGGTTGTCTTAATGTTACTAATGTGACATTCATTAATTCATTTACGACATTCATTCACAGATCTCAATAAGATTTACTTTGAATAATCATATTTCTACCTCTGATCTATGTTTCTGCGTACAATGTTTCTACGTACAATTGTTTAGTAAGTCATGGAGACTTGTTTCTACATAGACATGAATAAGAATGCAATGTTCGATATTGTCTATTTCAGTGGGATGACAGAATACAATGCAGAACTAAATCACCTGCCGGGGAAAAAAAATTAAACTTGTATGTGCTACCTCATACCCATGAAATTATGATCTGCATACAGATAAGTGTATTCTTGGGCAGAAGAGTAGTCACAATATTATTTGTCTAATGCTTACATTTATTTGATTTATGTGTTGCCTTTTGATCCAGAAGGACAGCTAAACCAGCTCACATAAAATAGCATTCTACGGTGATATCAAAGCTGCCTCCACACACTCAAGCAAATGTCTCTCAGTGGGCTAGTGTATATTTCTGTGCCTCCTAGGTTGCAGAGTATTTAAGACCAGAAGGCAGCAAGAATCGTAGTTGTGCTTCCGATGGTATTATTGATTTAGAACTTTTTTTTAATGAATTTTTACAGGATACTCTCTGAGAAATTTGGAGAAAGCTGCATTCATTCTTTTCTGGTTCTTGCCTCTTTGCAACTGTAATTCTAGCCCAGGGCCCTGTAGAGCAGAATGGGAAATCTCAGCCTGGCCAGCTCACCGTGGCCAGCTCACTGCCGCCAGCTCACCACCACAAAATCACCTGAGCCAACTCACCGCTGCCAAGATGCTGCAGGACAACTCGCTGCGGTCGGCTGGAGGGGGAATCAGGTGGGTGAGTGGGTGAACAGAGCATGGAGTGGCAGCAGTGGCTAGCGGCTTCCCATTTTCACACAATCCACAACCACCACTGCCACTGAGGTTGAGCTCTGAGTGTTTTTACACTAGGGACAGTGGCAGTGGCAGTGATGGTGCAGGGTGATAGCGGAGAGGTGTGTCCCATTTTCACATACACATGCCACCACTGCTGCTGATGCACTGAGTTATGGGCCAAAGAGGCCAGGGACAGTTGCAGTGGCAGCAGAGGGTGTGTGAAAATGGGATGCCCTTCCCCACTGCCACTGCTTCCCCCATCCTTGGCCTTTTTGGCCTGGAGCTCAGCATGGTGGTGGCAGCAGTGGCAGTGGCTGTGAAAATGAAACACTTCCAGCTACCAACCTCTGCTCTGTGTTCACCTGCCCACCCGAGCTCATTCGCCTGCCCACCAGGCTCTCCTTGAGCTGTTTCCATGGCAAGTTGTCCTTATGGAGTTATCCTGTAGCAACTTGGCAGTACTAAGTTGGCAGAGGTGGCTTGGCAATGGTGAGCAGGTGGCGATGAGCTGGCCGTGCTGAGTTGGCTGCATCAAGTTGTCCTAGACCAGGGGTCTGCAACTTTAAACACTCAAAGAATCATGTGGAGCCATTTCCCACATAAAAGAAAACACTGGGAGCCACAAAACGTGGGTGGGCGTGGCCAACTCAACGTCACTCACTTCCACCCAGTCACACGAACCCCCCCAGCCATGCCTACCCAGGTTTTGTGGCTCCCAGTGTTTTCTGTGGGAGACAGGTATCTCTCTGTGTCTCTCTCTCTTTCTCTCTCTCTCTCTGTCTCTCTCTTTCCCTCTCTTTCTCTGTCTCTTTCTCTCTGTCTTTGTCTCTCTAGCTCTCTCTTTCTCCCTCTCTCCCTCTCTCCCCTTCTGTCTCTACACCAACTTTCCATCAGTTAATTTCAGTTAAGAGGAACGTTCCAACTTCCCGAGATATATATGAAAAAGCTATTGGTAGAAAAAGATCTAGTTAATGAGCTTTATCTACATAGCTAGCTAGCAAGCAATTAACTGCCAACATTTGGAGAGCTGGGGGAAAAAACAAAACATAATGGCCACCCTGGCATTAGATATGCTGTTGTTGTCCCAACATGTAGTAATGAATGCATTTCATTGTATCACATCCAAGGCCCAATTGCAAGTTGCTAAGGCATTATGGAAGATGTGATGAGAAAGGAAGAAAATTGCATTGTACCAAAATATTGCCTTTCATTATTCTGTATTTCCTACTGTGGCTAGAAGCAGATCTCTGGGATCTGAGGCCCAAATCTTGGGCCTCATCTCCAACTTTTTTTTTTTTTTTAAATTGGAGATGCCAGAGGTTCAGTCTCAAATATTCTGCATACAAAAAAATATCCTGTTCTTGAAAATTACATTGAAAGCCTATGAGATTTCCTCTTCATATCTCGTAGCGATATTTGGGTAGTCAAATGCCATGTTATTTCATTATTTAAGGGGAATGGATTGTTTTTCAGAGTAGGAACATCCCCAGAAGATTTGAATAGAGCTTCGAAGAGGCATTTGGATTTGATGAAGCTTCTTTTACTCAAAGCACACCTTCAAAGTGAAGCACTAAAAGGAAGCAGAGTTCTCCTTTGAAGCACCAGATCAGAGAGGCTATCCTGCCTGCATCCAGATGCTGAAAGGGACTACCCAGCTCAGATTGCCACAACAGTCCATGATCCACTTTGAACAGCTCAAATTCCCAAGATAGGACAGCATGATGAAAGAATAATTAATAAATGGCAACTGGCTCTGAGTGATTGCAAGGAAAATATGTATAATGTCTAATAAGCACACGTTTGTCATTCAGATAACTTTTATTTTAGTTGCCCATGTAAAAATGTTACTTTAGTTCTTCATATTTAAAAAAAAACTACACACCACCGTTTTGCAGCTAAGACTCAATTTCAGCCCTCTGTTCCATTAAAATTAAATGGAAATGAATTAATGCATATTATCAATAGTTATTTGTTAGTGAACACAATGGACAATGAGGTAAAATAGGTGCTTCATATATTGGTTGCATTTTTGTGTATGTGAAGAGGGAAGCTTTATAAATCTTGTTTTGGGCATTTGGGTATAATTTTTGTATGCTTCCTACCTCAAAATGATTAATATATGACAATTTGTGTTAAAGCAATTTCTGGAAACACTCGTAAATTGTTTTGTGCTCTAAGATGTTTAGGGTAATCTGTATTGTTCTAGTACTGCTCACTAGAAAAATTAATATTACCAACATTCTTCCATTTTTTTTGCACAGTTTTCAGTATAAATTGAAGAAGAAAGCAAAGTAAGACAATCAAAAACACTCTATTCCTCTATTACATAATGGTTAAGGCAATGGCATCATATTATTGTATCACTGGCAAAATTTACCAAGTTATTTGTTGGTAATTATAATATTGAAATGAACGTAATCCAGAGTTTCTCAATCTAAATTGTATGTAACCCACTCATAGTAATTTCAGCAAGCTGAAAGAGATGTCAAAGAGATCAGTTTGAAAAAGTCTAGTCTAGACTATTAACAGAAGTCTTATTAGATTTCTAAAGATGAAAATGTATAACTCAATCACATATTCCGATAGAGAAATCTGAGATAGCTAAAGAAAGGGATCAACTGATTCATTGCAAGGCAGTTTTCTTTTTGTAAGAAATTGTGAGGGTTTACTTTAACTTCGCAATGACACCTATTTGCTATAATACTGTGTTCAATAATTTATTTCATCCCTACTTTGGCCATAGTTATATACCACAGGAAGCAAGATTCATGTGTCTCTGGTATCCATTGAACATTTTACATCTTTCTTAAACAACGTGATTTGTACTTTTGAAGACAGAATGTTTTGTGAACTCATCCTTGTAATTTGCAAGCCATGCTTTATAGGCCATTTTTTTCATGTGAGCCAGGAATTAGGTTTGTTTCACACAGTGTACTAAGCTTTTGGATTCTGTTGGTTGAACAAGTAATGGGAGTTTGATTCCTGCTTTATAGTAAACCATAAATCCTGATTGACAAACCAGTAAATCTGTGCCCAGCTTTGAAGGGGCATTTTGCTTCAGCAAAAATGGATCAAACATTGCATCAAAGCTAGTTTGTGAAGCCATATGGTCCCATCACTACTAAGAGTGTAATTATGTGACCACATGACTTCTCTTCCCTCTGCATCGGATGCCAAAGGAAAAGGCAGAGAGGAGACTTTTTCTGCAGCAAAGGCCAAACGGCTTCAGCCACCAGAATATTTGGGCAGCTTTTGCAGATCCTCTAGAGAGGCCCACACCACCTGCCAAGCCCTCCTAGCTTACAGACCTACCATTTTTTTTCTTCCTCCAGATTGCTCAGTAGAAGCTTTGGAAGAGGCAGGCATTGCATCCGCCTGGCACTCGCTCATGGGAGAGGTGTGGCGTTTGTTGTCAAGGAAGGAAGCAAGGTGGATGACGTGCAGCATACCCTCAGGTGCTGTGAAAAGGTCTCTGCCTCATAGAACATAAAATAATAAAATTGTAAAGGACCTTGGAGGTCATCTAGTCCAACCCCCTGCTCAGGCAGGAGAGTCTGTACCATTTCAGACAAATGGCTGCCCGGTCTCTTCTTGAAAGCCTCCAGAAATGTGGCACCCACAACTTCTGCAGGCAAAGTCATTCCACTGCTTGATTGTTCCCACAGTTAGGAAATTTCTCCTTAGTTCTAGGTTGCTTCTCTCCTTGATTAGTGTTCATCCATTGTTTTTTTTTGTCTTGCTTTGAAAAACAGGTGGACACCCTCCTCGGAAACTATTTCGATGGTAGTTTGCCTCCTTATCAAAAGCTTTGTGTGCTGAAAAAACTTCAGGATTGGAGTTTTGGGGACAAAGAATCCTTACAGGGAAGAAGCTAAGAAAAGCCTTCCCTTGCAGCGTTGCCTTGAGTTGCTTTGCAGAGGTGAATCAGTTCAGTTTGGCAAATCATATCAATGTAGATCTTATATTTGAGGCTGATTTTAACCATGCTATTGTAATGTAGGTACTGATGAGTCAATCCGAAAGGCTTGCATCTACCTTTGTTTGTCTTTTGGCTGTAATGTTTAAATTATTAAAAGGAACTAATTGTTTTAAATCATATCAAATCAAAATGGCCAAACGGTTCTATCAAAATGAACCTGTGTTATTTGACACAGGCCCACAAACCTGCCAGGTGGAAGCAATCAGAACCACTCAGAAAGAGCCTCAGCAGTAGTTTTATTGCTGGTCCTCTATGTTACAAGAATCTTGCCAGACTGGTTGCATTCCCTTGGGAACGGCAAGATAAGGCTTCAGGGATTCTGGGGGAGGTTTGGCCTATGCAGCTTACTGCAGTGCAATGATTCTAAACCAAGTCCTCTCTTGACTCTTCCTCCAGTCTAGCTGTTTTGTGATTCTACCACAAAACCTCAATGTCTAGGTGTACAAGTGCTTCTCAGAAGCAAAGAAAACACACTCTGGCTTGGTGCAATACATATTTCAATACCTGATTATCCATCCAATAATTATGAGTGGAAGAAATTGTGTCTTAATGTGAGATGTGAACTGAGTTAATATAAGGCTCACTATATAACTGCATATCTTGGGCCTGCAGACTGCTATAGCTTGATGTCCGTAAGCTGAATTCATCCATTTAAAAAGAACCATATTTGAGTTTACGCTAGATGATATGAAAGTACTGCTTCCAGAATACTTCTTCAGTGACACTTATTAACTCTTACAAACTGTTAGTCAATGATGCATTCTTTAACCAATAAACAGAACATGTGAATGGACTTCTATCAGTAATGCCAACCATATACTTTAGGTACAGCATAAGTATCGGAATGATCTTGCCAAACTCTTTGGACGGAGTTAATATCATTGCTGTTCATATAATGTGCCAAAATTGGTTAGCTTTATTCATATTTGCAATCAGGGATTCATTTCAAAGCAAAGATTTCTGCTGGAAATCCATTAAACCTAATACAGTAGCTGTTACATCTGGTGTGAGACTCACAGAGCTAAACTGCATAATTTTTTATTTATTTATTTTTAAAATCAGGATTTGGACTTTTTTTCTTGCTGCCTGTAGACCTAGGCTCTTCTGTCAAACCGTGTTTCTGGGATGTCTGTTTCATCCTATTTTATGTTTGCTTTGTACGTTTATGTCAAGATAACCCGCCTCAAAAATCAAAGTGCTAATTAGGGACAGCGCAGCACAATTTAAAGATCATGAACAAAACAAATCATAGGCTATAAGCTGTAAAACTGCTTATTTAGTAAATGTCACACAACGTGGTTTTACCTTGATGAAACCAAATTTTATCACTCTCCTTTTTCACAGAACTATAGAAGGAGACCCTATTAGTTCATCTAATCCATCTCCCTGCTTGATCCAGGAATCTAAACTCTCTCTGATAGAGGCCATCTAGCCCCCCCTCCCCCTTGGGTTTCTTTGCTGAGCAGACTGCTCCACTGCTCCATAGTTTTTAGCCCTCCTAATATTAATTCCCAAATTCCTATCTTTTTATTCATCCCGTTGGTCCCTTATCCTGTTCTCAGTTTTCTGTTATTTCTCACAAGTTTCTCTTCTGCAGGGTAAACATATCAAACAGCTATGCAACTTCAACTGTTCCACACAGGACTTGCCTTCCAAGCACCTTACCATCCTGGTAGATCTCCTGCGAACATGTTCCAATAATGGAACAGTCCACTAATGGAATTGCTACCTCCCATAATCTGGACACGGTATTTCCATTCATACAGCCCAAAGATTTATTGGCTTTTTAAACTGCTGCAGCATACCATATGCTTGTAATCAGCTGGTGGTCCACTAGTACTCTTTCTCATAGGTCTTCCCAATCCTGGACTTCCCAGTCCAGGTATGGACTTTAGACATGTCCCAGTTGAACAGCATTCGTTGGATTTGGTCCAAAGCTCTGGCCAAAGAACAGTCTCTTCAGAGACCTCTCCTGATACTCCCCTCCTGGCTGAAGCAGAATCACTTGTGAACCATCACAATTCTCCTGGAGCATAATATTGTCTAGCTATGTTTACACACCTTGTCCAAAAGGTTATCAGGATTATTTTGTCATATACTTTACTGAAAGTATATTAGTTCCAAAGCATTCCCTAAATCTATCAAGCTTCTCACTGGATCTGAAATAATTAAGTGTAGTTTAAGATTGTTTTTGACAATCCCTGCTAGCTCCTAGTAATTGTAGCATCATTTTTCAAGTGCTCACAGATATTCAGCTTGACATTCTAGTACCTTTTCTAGTTCAGATACTGGATGACTGTAATTTTCTGAATGTTCCTTCTATTCTTTTTTGAATAATATCAGAACAATGATTGCAGTTATTGTCTTCTGGCACTTCAACAGTTCTTCAAGAGGTTGTTTATTTATTTACTGAATTTGTAGGCCATTCCAAATGACTCTGGGCAGCTTTACAAAATTATAGCAGCAATAAATACAGAATGATTTTCAAATAATTCATTGGTTCTGAGGTAACCTCTGCTGTGTTTTTCAACACTTTGGGGTATAATTCATCTGGCTCTAGGGACTTGAATTCATTAAAAGAGCAAAGTAGGTTTTTACTATATCATTATTAAGGCTATGCTGCACACTATCCTTTTCTCAATTCTTTGTGTGAGAAAAAAATAGACAATATTGACAGTTCTGTCTTCATCCAATTCCTGATTGCTACGATACCCACATTTCACTATGCAATAAATCAGCAGCCTCTTTGACATGTCTTTTATTTTGAATATAGCCCAAAATCCTCTCTTACTATATATATATTTTATTCTTCTCTATTTTCGTCTCTATCTGAGCTTTGGCTTTTCTGAATCTTTACCTACAAGATCTAGCTACCAGTTGGTATTTTTCCATAGTTACATGTTTCTATTTATGTCTTCATTTTGCTTCTTGGGTTGTTAGAGTAGTATGTACTCACCCTTGCAAATCCCTTTAAAAAAATCTATTTTAACTTCTACAAGGTTGATTTGAGCTTTTATTTTCGCCTAATTTCTTGGGTTTCCCAAGCTGTTTATTCTTTAGATCTTCAAACCATAACACATTTACCACCTTAATTAAAACTTGCTTTTTTTCTCTCCTGTTGGTCTATTTTATGTCCACAAACCTATTCTTTTTTTTGGTCCAAGATAGCTAACTTTATTTCTTTCTCTACTTTCTGAAACTTGAAATTGTCAGCAAGAAAGATAAGACTTGGGAGCTCCCATACCTAGCTTAGTTAATTTTCTAGCAAGAATCATTAGTGGATGTTTTTGATTAGTATTATAGATGGTTGTCTGAGAACTCGATGAATGCCACGTGAATATTTTTTTACTTGGGTAGGTAGCCTATAGTAATCTCCCACAATAGCATCATTTCCAACTTCTTCACTCAGAAAGCCACTCAATCACCCTTTTCATTCCTTTTTCTTTCTTCATTTAACATTTTATATTCCAATTATGATTCTCATTTCAATATCACAGTAACTATTAAGTTTTGCTTGTTTTCTTCTGTAATGATTTCTGGTTCTATTTGTTATTCACTCTATGTAGTACTGGTATACACAGACATCGGAAATAAGGAATGTCACAGTTAGCTGGTCTCCTTACTGCTTAGTGCTGAGAATTTCTGAATATCCTTTCCTGTCTTTTCCATTATTATGTACAGCTCTGTCCTTAAATCCCCCATGTTTCTCTTCTAGAATTTGGGCTTGTTTCTGTCCCAATTCTGATTTAGTTTAAAGGCCCCCCCTCCCACACACACACATAGCTTTTGCAAAATGCATCGTGCCCCTCCCCCACTTTTGTGAGGTGCTACCCATGCCTGCCCAAGAGTCCTTTACGCTCATAGTCTAGGATATGGGTACAAGAATCAAAATGTCAGGCCAAAGCATCAGGACCGTCTGCTAGTTTGCAGCATAGAAGATTTATTCATACCTATACACAAGAATCTGGTCAACTAACATTCAACACTAAACTGATGCCAAATAAGAATCATTGGAATTCAGGAGTAGTTAGACGTGGATTGTTTGTGGCAACATAACAACTCTAAGCTGATCACATTTAAGTCTGTCCTCCGGCTTTGCCTGCTTTTCTCCTACATCAAACCTTTCTTGGCAACATAATCTTCTCTGCTAGTTGTTCCTTTCCAGGATCCTCCTTTTTCTTCTTGTCCCTTGACTCTCAATGGAGCAGATGGTAAAAATACTATTAGCACCTCTAGCTACTTTACCTTCTTACCCACTTGTAATCTTTTGTCATAATTGCCTTTGTCTAGCACTGTTCTTTGTCTCCTCTGAAATAAGCAGGGATGTTTATCAGTTGAGTTTAATGACCCTTGCTAACCTTTGCATCATGACATAAATTATGTGTATCGACACACTTCTCACAATAACTAATGCCTCTCACCATAGGGAATCTACCACAATCACAACCATTTTCTTTTCTACCTAGCAGACATGTTTGCTCTCCTTGATCTCTGCAGAGTGGAAAGTCTCTTCCATTGTTCCAGAGAGTTGGGAAGAATTAACCTGTCTCAAGTGAATAGATTATAACTTCCATATACACCTGGAGTATCAACTCCAGTGGCACGACCTTTTTCATATTTTCTTACCACATGAAATGCAGATAACTAAGATTGGAAGGCCTTCTTCCTCTTTGGGGCCCTCATCCTTGTTTCTGGACAACTTCCTGTATCCTGTCCTCCCATTCTCTTAGCTTTGATGCATTTTGCGCAGTACCTGCATGCTCTTCATCTTCCTTGGTGAACTTTAAAGAAGAAAGGTTGTCCTCCATTGTTTTCACTTTCTACTCTAGCAAGGAGAGAAGCTTACATTTGTAGCTGAGAAGAAAAGAAACATAGCACATACCTGCAAGTCATTTCTTCTGCTCACTGTTCAATCTTACACAAGTCAGCTTCTTCCTTCTTCTGCTAAACTCTCTTGTAAAAGTTCTATATTTCTGCTTACTATCCTGTTTAATCCTTTACTCTTTCTGTGGTCCCAAACATATAAAATACTTCATTTATCATGTTCAGGTTTACTAGATAACCTTATGTATTATTATTTTTTATAGAAAGATATAATGATAGATGATTGTTATAGCAATTAACAGTAATTTGTCTTCTTACAAAAGAAGTTAGCATCTATTTTTTAAAGTTTAACAAACTCAAGGAATATCTCTACTTAACATATTTGGATAAATCTAAATGCTGTTTTAAAAAACTGTGAACTTTCAGTTTATTTTCTCAACAATGGGAAAAAAATTCTATTTATTCTAAACTAGGACAAAACTTTCTAAAACATTTGAGCTCATAACTCTGATTCATTATGGCGTCTCAAGTCACAAAATTATTCTCTTGACAACATGTCATGCCAGTTACATCATGCATTCACCAGAGAGTGCAAGAGATCAGGGTTCAGTAATACCTCCCCAGGCCTCTATTCACTTGAAGAAACTGAAGTAGAAATTGAGGGAAACAGCAAATTTAAAGGGGGAGGGGTTAGATTTTTTTTAATTATTCCCTTTTTTTAAAAAAAGAAAGTAATTATCTACATAGAAAGAGCATTCCGATAAAAGAATGGATTACATATGGCACCTTGGCTGAATTAATCTTTGCTTTCACCCTTAAGAATGACTGTGACAAGTCTTGAAATTGATCTGTGTCACAAGATTTCCATTAAATTGTCTATCTCCACTTGTCCTGTCCTGCTGAGATGCATAAATGGAAAAGCTGAGGAATAAATCCTTGCTGCTTTTGTCCTGAGATATGTTGTAGGGTATAATGTAACGGTGACCAAAGATCTAATAAAACAACTTGAATGCACTTTGCCATTCTGATGTCAAAAATAGGGGGAAAAGCATTTAACAACTGTAGCTCTTTCCACCTTGACCTAAAAAAACCCAAACATCTAAAACACCTTGGACATCTGAAATGCATTGCCAAAATTCATGATGATGGTGTCATCAACAGCAACATCCATCTCTACCCAAGTTTTAATGTAAAAGCAGGAGTTCAGCCTGGCTAACTTTTAACAAAGTTATTTAGTATAAAAAAATATTCTATTTGTTTCTGAAGATAGGCTCTTTCTCATCCATGTATATTTACAAAGAGCAACTAGATGCAAGTCATTATATCTCATTAGGCATCCATATATCTTATTGACTAAAATCCTCTGTCTAATAGTCTTTTTCTTAGCTCAGCATCATGGAGGCAATTCATGATTTCATCATGTCTTCCATAAACTCTATAGCCTTGGCCCAGTGATATTTGATGGGAAGACACATTCTGAATTTGACATTCTAATTGTGTGCAGCTGGTGACTGAAGGTGGGGGAGACTGACATGGCTTGTTGGATTGGCAGTCAAAACAATTGTCTTTAAGGATGCTGTCACTAGGTGGAGCAGAACAGAAAATCAACTCTGCAGGGAGATTAGAATGATACTTTATTGAAATAGGCTATAATAACAGAGTCTTGCAAGCCTTTTTGAGCTTGATTGACCTCATCCCCTTATATCCTTGGTCCTTTATTCTCTATAGTTGGAGAGCTGGCTGAAATGGTCTGAACAGACCAGATATCAGTTGGATCTGGATAATTTCTTGAATGTGTTTTTCAGTGAAATTATTGATCTGTAGATTACAGAGATAGTTTGGATAATTGACTATTGTTCCTAAGTGACTTCTTCCATCTCCCAGGGACAAATTAGCTTCTTCATTTACAAAGAAGCTTAAGAGTACTGAAGTAGCATTTGTGGAACAAGTGGAGAAACTCTAGTATTAGATTAGCTGCTCATCTGAACGTCTATTTCTTGGTTATATAGGCACCGAGTGTTGCATCCATTCTGCCTATACATAAACTCTTCTATATTGTATGACATCTCTCTTGTTAAGGAAGAGTGGAAACTGAAGCCAATGCTGGATGACTAATGTTTGACATCTTGACAATTGACTAATGATGTCCTAACATACTTTCTATGCTATATGAAACTTTTGGAGGAAATCATACAAAACTTTGGAGTGAGATGCCAACAGAATGCTGACGAACCTGCTCAAGTCATCAAGATGAAGGCTACTAAATTCATTAACTAAGATAAATTTGAACCAGCTAGTCCCAAGAAAGCGGGCAGGCTATGTGTAGTTGAGATCCATGCCCTTCCTGTTGGTTAAAGCTTCTAGAAAGGGGTATGTGTTTGGGTTCATATGATGGTAAATGTCTCTTTGAGGCCTGTGCTGGATCCAGCCAATCACGACAATTTTTTATCAGGTCCCCAACCTTCTTTTTCAAGAAAGGTTACTGAGAAAGTGGCCAGACTCCAGTTTCAGAAAGCCCTGGGTAAGCAGATTATTTGGATTTTGCAGTCAGGATTAAAACTGGATTTTATCACTGAGGCAGCTTTGGTTGCACTTATGGATAAACTTTGGTGGGCTCAGAAGGGAAGATAATGTATGAATCCTAGCTCTCCTTGCTCATGGTCAGCCATGACTTAATCACTTCCTAACCGGCTCATTGCAACACATTTTACATGGTGCTGCTCTTGAAGAGCATCTGGAACCCTCAGTTGGTCCTGAATGCAGTGGTGAAGAGGATTATTATGGGTGTGACCAATTACATCAATGTGTCTGATGGAATTTAGTCCAGAGTTGCAGGAGGGAGGGACTATTTCCCAGGGAGCCAAAGAGGCAATATAGCTTTGGTATGCAGGAAAAGGGCAAAGGGGACCCTGCCCTAGCAGTTCACATGGTATATCATATAATTATGCAGATAAATGCATTAGTCTGGAAAGATTTCTGCCTACAGGCAGAATAAATAAACTGTTCTGAAGTAACTCCGGTGTCTCTTGGTTTCTTGGGTGTGACAATGTGACACAGCTCCCCCATGAGCTGCATTGGCTTCCAATAGGTTTCCAGATACTGATTATCATCTTTAAAGCCGTGTGTGGCATAGGATTGGACTACTTCCAGGACAGCTTGCCACCCAAGAACATTAGTTTGTCTCAAGGATTCTCACTGAGAGGATATTCTCCGGATTGCCTCCTTTATTTAGGAACTGACCAGGATGAGCCTGAGGGAGGGCTCAAGCATGTCATCAGTCTCTAGTCCCTTTGCGACCATAAGAGATCGAAGTCTAGTCCATCTTGAATTCTACTTATCTACTTATTCCACTTATCTACTGCCTAGTTGCTTGGACCATGCTTTATTATGGTCCAGGCAACTTGACAGTAGATAAGTGGAATAAGTAGATAATTGCCTTTCTTCCTGCTTTATTGCTCCTGACACTTATGCAACGTAGGAAGTGGGACTTTTTGATGGCTACCTCTGCTCTCTGGAACAATCTTCCAGCAATGTACAACAAGCCCCAAACCTGTTAGATCTTGCAGAAAGGCAATTGACACGTGGCTGTTTTCTTAGATGTTTGGGTCTTGGTCCCCTCTTGGTGGTTTCAATTTATTTCATTTAGTTTGCCATTTTGTATACCTAGCTTTCTCTTTTGATGACGTAAGGTTGGAATTTGTTTTTGTTTAAAGTTTATTTTGTTGTAGGCCACCTGGAATTGTGCCGGTTGATTTGGGTGGCTGTATAAATGCAATAAATGAGGGGGAGAAAGTGGTGAGGGAGAGGGAAGATAAAGGAAAGTAGAATTGGATGAGATTGCTTCTCTTCTGAAGCAGGAAATCTACAGCCTGGGCATGCTTCTTGATCCTGAGCTGACCCAAGATTTGCAGATGGCTGACTGTGACAAGAAGTGCTGTCACAAAATTATAAGTGCATTACTGTGCTCTGTCCTCAGCAAGGATATCCATGTTCTGATCTGTCTTGACCTGTCTTGACTACTGCAATGTGGTTTACCTGGGGCTATCCTTCAAACGTATGCAAAGGTTGCCACCTGTGCAAGAATGAACTACCCCCCGCACTTCGGAGGCTCCCGGATTTGAAGACCTTTCGCCGGGAGCTGAAGACCCTACTCTTCC